>CM067365.1:64607697-64698970 GCA_034401795.1 Chaetoderma sp. LZ-2023a
CTCCAAAGGCAGCTCTAGACAAACTCGACGACTGCCAACGCAAACACCTACGCACCATCACTGGGCATCGACGGCTAGACAGCATAATTTCCAACGATGCACTATACAAGATGTGTAATACGTCGCTACTGACTGTAAAAGTCGCCCAGTAAAAATGGTCCATGTTTGGCAATGTACTTAGGATGCCGGAAGACACACCAGCACAGAGAGCCTTGGAATTCTCCCTACTCGGAGCCAGCAAATACAGAGCGAGGAGAGGACACCATTGCATAAATCTGATAAGCATCCTAGGAGGTGACGTCAAGAAAGCCGGACTAGGTACACTCAAGTCAAGAATGGACTGAGGAAACCTAAGGCTTTTGGCTGAGGACAAGACACAGTGGGCAAAAGTGAAGAAGGCCTGATTGCAGCTGTGGGATGTATCTACTAATACAGCCGCAGAATACAGTAATCATACATACATACTAATTAATAAACATTCTGTTGAATATTGCTTAACCAATTTTACAGGGCACTGTTGCTGCAAGAGGCGGCAACAGCACCAAGCCATATCAATATATAAATGAAACCCAATACATGCTAAACATGGTTGGAGCTTAAATAGAAATTGGTGGGGCATAGGTAGAAATGAATGCTATTTTGCTTCACAGCCATGAGCCATTAGAACCATACTACCCTAATATCCACACGGAGTCCCATACCATTCAGCGAGTCAAGCATTGACCAGGATTGGCCAGAAATTCAGTTATTCTTCCTACCACGCAGCTGTAATGCAACTAGCAATATAATACAGAGTGTGGTGTTCATACTGGCAAATAGAGATGCACTGGGTGGTGCCTAAACACTCCTATCGAGTAGGTCTTCAAAATTGACAAACACTCGTTGAATATAACAACCTGCCTCAGGACATTGCCATGAGGATGCCACTGTGTGCCTTCAGACACAAGCTGAGACAGTTTAGATGTATGTAAACTGAGCTTACTGTGTACACTTACGTACACATTGAAGCCTATTTAGGCGCCATATTTATTTTTACGTTAGTACATGCACACACGTGGAGAAGTCGCTAGGAATTTGAATACATACTGCAAGTCGAGAAAGAAATCGCAGGTCAGCCACTGTGTAAGGTTATTTTCAATATTCCTAAGCTACTAAATACTCATCAAATTACGTAGAAATACAAGATTTAATGACGCTGTGTTTTAATACACTCATATAAAGGACATGTTATGCAGGTATGTATATGGGCTAACAAGCTTGCATGGGTACGCGTGCGTACCGGCAGGTCCATATACATGACGACATGTGGACTGGTATGTGACCGCATTTAAGAATACAGCTAGGCAATTGGGTAGTTTTATTAACAGGTTGCAGTAATAGAATAATCGACAAAATGTACACATTTTTAATTACCGAGATTGAATCATTGCTGAATGCATTGACCACACAATCACAGTCTATTAGATTGAGGAAAGAGACTAGAAAATGACTTGGTAATATCAATAGAAATGTGTATCAACTTCAAAGCAATTAACCCGATGGGTAATTCACCTTTCCAGAGTATGCACCCATCATATGATGTCATAATCATCTACGAGGTGTGTAGAATGATATCATAATTGATGACGTCATGAATGACGTCGATAAGTACGTCACGAATGCATATTTGATGACGGTCTATGCGTTGTTGTACAAATTGTTTGCTTTTACTATCTAATAAATATTCTGTTGAATATTTTGAAACTAATTTGACTGGGCGCTGTTGCTGCCATAGGCAGCAACAGTACCCAGTCAAATTAGTTACAAAATATTCAACAGCTTCTCTGCATAGTTTTCAGGAAATTGATAGATAGGGCGTTCGGGGATCGATCAATCCAAACACGGCGAGGTGTGGGTGGAGCTTAGCTAGTGATGGGCGGGGCATAGCTAAAATGGAAAGGTCCATTGAACAGGAACGTAGCCAGTTTAGCTATCACACACATAGCCACGAAGTAGATGAATCTATAAATCGTGCACTTGCCTATCCATGGGGCGCCATGTACTTAAATAGACACTATTCTCACATGTACTAAATTGGAAGGTTGGGAATGGCATAGTAAATCCCGACAAAATGAATACACGCTCTCAACCACTAACGAACATAATCAGAATAATGTTGCCACGAAGCAATATCGGCTAGTGCGGAACAACACAGGTTATTAGATAGGGGTGGGGTGGGGGTGGTGGTGTTAGGGCGGTGAAGAGGACTTCACGGGTAAGTTGTGGAGTAATTCGAAGCTAATTTGACAGGAGCATGGCAGCAACAGTTCCCAGTTAAATTAGATTCAATATAGTAACCAAATGGATCTTGCACGGCAGAAGAATATTGGTCTTTGTGGTTCGAATGGCTAACTATTCATAATATCAATGCTAATATCTGGTCATTTGCCAAATAATATTGTTGTAAGTTTATGATTCTTAAGCTTTTAACGGCAAAATGCGGTCAATAATTTCACAATATTTGCTGATTGAATGCACATTAACATCCCTGAATAAGACTCTTTCTTTTTGATTTACCACTGGGATGACTGGCTAGGTTAGCGAACCATCCAATCAAGTGGGAAATCTTTTTAAAATAGTCCTCTGTTAACTGGCAGATGGGTATTCCTCAAGACCACTGTAGGGACCGGGTTTGGCCGACATTAAATCGGCGAGCACAAGCTTCCACAGAAATGATTTGATAAATGAACTTTACTATTCCGAATGCAATCAGTGATATATTTCGCGGGTCTAAGCATCTAGATTCTGCTTGACGTCAACAGAATCAATCAATACAGCCGTGACATTGGTGGCTGGATGTTGATGGCTGCCGGCTTTGTCTTTAATTTGATTTTGCGAACATCTATTATTTTATAATACAATTTAATATAAGCTATGATTGAGCGTGCGACCGGTTACTAACGTACCCATGCACTTCAAGCATTACTGTTCTTTTTCTAGCAAATTAGCATACACTCATCATTATTACCCTTAACATGTCTACTACTGATTGTTAAACGTGCTTGTGAGATTAATATCAGCCATCATGCTTAAATGGGGTTGTGAGAAACGGTTGCCAGTGAACCTTTCCACTTTATCCATTCATAATATGCCGTCATAATCAACTACGTGCCACAGGCAGCTACAGCACCCAGTCAAATTAGTTTCAAAATATTTAACTGCTTGCCTGTATATTTTTCTGGGAAATCGATAGTCAGGGAAATCAGGGATTGATCGATCCCAATAGGATAGAGGTATGGGTGTAGCCTAGCTAGAGATGGGCGGGGAATAGCTAAAATGGTAAAGGTCCATTGGACAATAACAGTTTATGACTACTTAGTTTCCCACGAAAATAGCTGCTATCATGCCAGATGTTTTCATTTTGACAGATGAAGCTACAGGATAATATGGATTAATAGCCCATTAGCATGATTTAGAATTTGCCGCTGCAAGAGCTAGTTGATGTCAGCAATGACTTCCGACAAGAAATGGCAGGAATTACCACACACATTTATAACACAGTTCGTGTAAGATAGATTAAATATGGTTTTGCTTGGCCGATACAGCCTCTGAAGCTGTCTCCCCGACGTCGTTACAGTGGACGCCAAACAATTTAAACCAGGTTTACCCATGACGGGATTAGCAGTTCCATTACCGAATGATCCCATGTGGATTGTGTCATGTATATTTGGTTTATATGGCATGGCTAAGCCAAATTAATAATTGAATCTTTGCACAGTCTGGCACATTTTCGATTATGTGGATTTATATGTATGGCGTATCAATTCCCCCAGCTCATACTATTAAAAGACCTGCTTTCGCAGGTATCATGAACGGTCATTTAGCAGCGACATTGGTACCAATTAGAGGACTCGCATTGTTTTCTTTAGAACAAATTACCAATGTATTTATAATTTCAGACAAAGATGGCAGTAAAAATAACCCATTCGTTAATGTTGATACCGGATTTATACTATTTGCTGAAATCATATAAATTAATAATTAGAATAATTATTCAGCATTAATTAATGTTGAAACTGGATTTATTCACTTTGCCGAAATCACTGAAAGATGTGCGCGTGCCAATGATATCAATAGGGAGACTAAGGATATATTTGTCAGAGATAGGATGAATTCTAACAAAAGGAACGTTAAGAATTACTTTAAATTTGCTATTTAACATTTAAAGCATTTGCCAAAAAGCACTGCATAAGTGAATCAAATCGATATTCTGGTCCAAAACTGTTTCGTGGACTGATCATTACTCGAAGGAGAAGCGATGTCGATCAGAAAGAAATTATAGAATGTAATGTTGGTCTGAATTTGGTCAATGGCCGATGTGCACATGTGTACGGTGAGAAGATTACTGCAGCACAAAACTTGGGCAGAGTAAACATATTCTGTGTATACAAATATGACAGACAGGATTTTAAAAATTTGCCATTGTTAACAAGGGAAATGTCCTTTCTAGCAGCACTGCTGAATACATTCATGTCCCAAAACAATGTATTTGAGTACATCAATAACATAGTTATCAAGAGTCATTTACTTGCATTTTTATGAGAAACCTATTGTGAAATTTGTTAAAATTCCATTGTGTAATAATATCCAAATTTGATTCCCACAGTTCACTGAACAAGGAGGAAATACCCTATATAATGACAATAGCATCGCTAGTTCCTGTCGATTGAAGGACGGTGTGGGGGCTTTTGTCGAATTATGTCGAATTATGGGGAAGCCCTTACATCGGCTCTCACGAAAGCAGATTGTGTGAGGATTTGTGGCTTATGCATATATGTATAACTCGCTCAAATGGCATGACTTGTGGACCACCCCAAATCTATTCATATGAATGGCAGGTTAACCCTTTGCACAATTCACCTTTCCATAGTACCCACCTATCATATGACGTCATAATGAACTGCGTGATGTGTACAATGACATCATAATGAATGACGTCATGAATTATGTCGATAAGTACGTCACGAACGCATATTTGAAGACGGTCTATGCGTTGTTGTACAAATTGTTTGCTTTTACTATTTAATAAATATTCTGTTGAATATTTTGAAACTAATTTGACTGGGCGCTGTTGCTGCCATAGACAGCAACACCACCCAGTCAAATTAGTTAAAAAATATTCAACAGCTTCCCTGTATAGTTTTCAGGAAATTGATAGCTAGGGCAATTGGGGATCGATCAATCCCAACACGGCGAGGTGTGGGTGGAGCTTAGCTTGTGATGGGCGGGGCATAGCTAAAATGGAAAGGCCCATTGCGTCACAAAACCTCAATTTCAAATGACCTATTCCGGTGACATGTTGAATATCGTAAACCTATTTGACAGGAGCCTGTTGCTACCAGGGACAGCAACAGCTCCCAGTAGAATTATTATCAAAATAATTAACAGAAACGTAATTAAATTTTTAATGTCTTTTGATCAGTTTATACAAAGATTTATAGAGACGTAAGGAGTTAACGCATGTTGAAAAATTCTGCCTCTGGCGTAAATCACTGTTAACTATGCTATTCAATGAATATACATATACGCAATAATGGCACAACTTGTTCTAGATGGGTTTAAATAGTGTTAATTGAAACTAACCATAGAACACTATCGGTAGTACGTCGCCGTTTAGTATGTCGTGTCTATATGTAACTGTTTCTTGTATCATACATTGGTGGACTAGCAAGGAGAATATATTACTACATGTGCCTGTATGACATTAACATAGCTTGGCGCAACTCAGTCATACATGAAAACGGTCAAGCACCGCTTATAAATCACATAAAATGACAGATTGGAGACCCTTGTTCCGGAAGATTCATTACACGAAGTTCAGAAATATCCACCTCTTGTCGTCATACCATGCTGTCTAAAGAACCTACTCTGATTAAAGCAACATAACCCAAAGTATGCACCTTTCAGAAATTGTCATGCACGCGAACATGGAAAAGCAAACGCAAACTGTTTATTAAGTATTGTATTCTACACTTGTAATGCAAATTCTGCGAACCTATTTAAGCTACGGAGTTTGGACATGACGCACGCATAGCTAATCAGTGTGTTTTAGTACACATATGACAAACATGTGTGATATTCTAGCAAGTGAATGTATAGTGATTACTTAGTCAGCGTATTTTCACTTTGTATAACAATAATGTGTTAGTTAATCCAGTTTTATATTTGTCCTGCTCAGCTCTATCTAACTTGAGATCAATCAATCCCTGCATTCTATCTCTATGAATCTCTATTTTCAGAAAACTATAAAGGTAAGCTTTAGCATACTTTACAATTAATTTGTTTATGTCCGGCAGCAAGAATGCCCAGTCAAATTAGTTTCAAAATATCCAAAAGCATGTTTATTAAATAGTAAAGACAAACAATTCGTATAACCTAATAAATTAGTAAGACAGACTAAATCATGACGTAATTGATTCTGACATCAGCCTACATGTGATGTTGTTGAATACCATGTTATATAATTGTTTGAAAAACCGGATTACTCCATTTATATATAATAGCATCCAGACCCTTTCATGGCTAGGCTGTTTGGCGTGTCACTTTGCACACGCTGTGAGAAGATATGTTTCTCTTCCGCCTATTTGTTCAGAGTAATAACAAGGATTCAGCTAAGTGGAGTGCACCCATCCAAAAATAAATCATATTATAAATCAGGCCTAATGCATCATTCCATGACCCAGCAATTTGCCAATGCAGACATAAAATCTGTCATGCGTCATTGAATTGGTAGACACTTTTCCTTGGAGATCTGACATCAAGTTGCGTCAAGTTGTGTGCATGCCTGCTAATGACATTATGGGAAGCTGTGATCCAATATTTTCCATGCAAAGTTTAGGACCAATTCGTTGATCCAAAGCCTTGACAGCATTTTATTTTATTTATGCTCTGCTCTTCTAAGTTATCGCCGGAGTAGAATCGCCTGCATAGTATTGACATTATTTTACACAGAATCTAGTGTCCTCAGGAACTGAACCTATATGGGTTGATCCATATTTAGAAAACAATTTGATTAAGACTGGTTGTTACATTTTGTGGCAGCAATGTTTAGTCATATTGTTTTCAACAAAGCTATTTCATTCTCTATACAGCATAGGAGACATGCTACCCATCACGTAGAAGTAAATACGGTGTGCACTGCTTTATCGATGTCCTTTCTGATCAATTTGTCAAATAACCGTCGCTTTTTCGGAAATACGGGAATGATTTATTTGACCCACCGAAGCCACAATAATTTACTTTAATTAAAAATAGCACCGCATTGTTTGTCGCCAGCATATACTGATTCTGTCTTTCTTTCTGGGGGAATGTTGTCAAAGACATTTAAAGGAGTGTTAGTTTCTGGAGGATTAAAATGGATTCAATATATAGCTATCGTTTCTTTAAGCAACATGCACATGCACACGTCACATGTGTCTTAAGCTAGATAAGTAGCAGCCTTATCGAATTAAAATGACATTTACTAAATAATTCAACAATGATCACGTTTAGCGAACTGTTTGATCGATATAGTGGGTATGCATGAGTCTGCGTGTGCGTTAGCACGGGAATGTGTGCATGCATGATCACGTGCACAAATGTGTTTGTGTGGTTGTTCACATGCACATGCATGTGCGCGCGCATGCACACGTGTGTGTGCGTGCGCGAGTGTGTTTATCGAACTTTATCATTGTCTGTAATAAGCTAAACGTTAATTCTAAGGCATTTCGTGACAACAGGTATCATATTCAGAATAAGATTACAGTGAATATATTTGCAGTATAAAAACGATGATTTGCTACCGAGTTCGTACACCTAAGTTTGAAATGTAGAGGTAAAATAATGGAGGCAGTTATATTGGTTGATCAGTGTCTATAATGGTTCCATCAGAGTTAATTTTAATAAGACTGAAAGTATAAAATAGATAGAAAAGATCTATAAAAGGTGTATAAATAAAATGGATTTCCAATTTTCTTTACATTCAGAGAGTTTCTTTGTCATCACATGGTAGATTTATGAAACATAGTAATAACCATTTTATCCACAATATCTCAGATTTTCTGGTTGATATTGCTAAAACGTACAAAAACATCATGTCCTGAGTGAATAATATTTTATTTTCATTAAAATAAGAATATAGCAAAACCACTCATAGTTGGGGGCCCCTCAGCCCTCAGAATGATGTAGCCACTTAGAATACTGGTGAACAAACATAATTGACCTTTCCAGTTTGAGCTATGCCTCGCCAATCTCTAGCTAAGCTCTACCCATGATTCGTGCGTGTTGGGATAGATCGATCCACTCACTAACTACCAATTTCATTGCTGCCAGTGAGGAAATGGATGCATGAATTGTCTAGTGGAAAAAGAAAGCCGATCAGTCATTTTCCATTGTACTAATGCGAAAGGCTATCATGTGCATAGGCAAGTTAAAATGAAAAATGTCGAATTATTATCAGGAAGTGTTCAAGACGTCTGATGATTTATTTAATTCTGAAAATCTTAATCTCAGATATTTCAAGAGAAACAGATGTATCTCGTTATCACATGTTTGGAATGGTCAAGCGAGGGTGTGTGATTTCCATTGTCAATTTGCATATGCATTACATGGTAGGTAAAACAATAGTAGTATGTTTGACCAAGTCGTAGGTCCTTGCTTGGAATTCGGAATAACTTCTGCAATTGGTGTCAATTCAATATTGCACAGTGTCTTTTAACTACTGTTCGTTTTCATTTAAAAGTTGTTGACGTATTCTGTCTTTGACAGTTGGACGATGGCAGCACACATTCAGCATAATTAAAATGATAACTGTTGGCTCTATTCTTAAATTACCTGAAGATGTTAAGAATTAGCTGTAAAATAATCAAATATTTCCTTTCCAGTTTATCCATCCATTAGAGCTGGGCGATACAGATATCTAAGAAAATATGGTGATATCATGTCTAGTCGATTAGGCTTGAGGATACCGTGTATTTTAAAACGTGCAATACTTGCCGCGAAAACCTGTCCGTCACCGTGGTCACGGTTCATACGACAAACAGATGTACAACAATACTGATAGGCAGTTGCATCGATTAAATTGATTTCCCGATCCCCGCACGACTATTAACCAAGCATAAACTGTGTATTTTATGGCGTTCTCACCATTTTATTCAACTAGGTAACGCATGTGTTGTATAACCGACATTCGCCATTTGCAAAAAGGGAAATCCTAAAGCTTAAATCTGATTGGCTAAAACGGAATTAGGTCTACTGTTGCAATTGACTAGCCAAATATAGTTAACTATAGATGATTATTTTACAGTTAAACGCACCATTTTCTTTTCGCCCACAAATAATCAACTACAGTTATCTATACCTCGCCAGTTGAACACATCCTAGATCTGCATTTCCAGTAATCCTGGCTGTCTGATTGGTTAAGATTCACTTTGTCAGCTATGTACTCTAGGATACGGCCAGTTATGGAGCAGACTTGTAAATATGTTCGTAATTTTCTTACTTTGGAAGGAATTTACCATTTATTCCATTCCAGCCACCACCACCACAACTACCATCACCACCACCACCACCACCACACAAGACCAATTAAAACTTATCCATGCTTTGACATCGGTGTCATCGTAGAGGTCCACCGCGAAGGGTTGAATATAACACATTGTCACATTTTACGCTAAAAGCTAAAACTGTGTACTGTCGACAAAACTGAATGGAAAGTTTGTATCACAGAGACTAAAATCTTTCTTAAAATAATTTTCAAAATAAACAGCTGGTCCTATTTTTCGATGTTACGATTAGTGTTGAACAGATGTTAAAATTGAAAGGTAACATTTCTGGCTTCCTAAATTCCTATATATCCACATTGTAGGCCTATTCATCATGAGCGATTTTTGTCAGCAACCCATTAAGCGAGTTTATTAATACTGGTTGTTGTTGACCTTGTAATTACGTTATAAGATTAGAACATGAAGAGGGTATTCCAATTCATATAGCTGGTCCTGTCAATATGTTGGTGGAATGCCAGAGAAATTAATAAATTAATGATTACTGATAAGAATTCACTTATTAGTCTCATAGGTGGTAAAAAATCTATCAGATATATCTTTTCCTGTGGTAATATTTTTTAATTTCGGCCCGTTATTCGTTAGAAAATCACAATTTCAAATGAATATTTTGCGTCGTAATATTTTATCTCATTGATTACAAGAGCCTGATAGATAGTTCAGTTTGGTAATGACCGCCCGCCCAAGTAAAGAGGAGCCGATGGAATGAGTAAAAATACTCAACGCCTGTAATCGCTTCTTATAGTGGCGCTTGATGTCTCAGAGTCTTCTGCATTAATTGGCAAGTTCGTTCATATTTTCAGCAGATGGTAGTCTATTTAGTCCTGTTATGATGGTGAGGTTGTACCAATGCGTGGACAGCTGACAGCTGGTGGTTTAGCAACGGCGTCATCAGGCTGGCATGTTGAAGGGATTTTTGGATCTGAAAAATGAAAGCGAGGCTAAATGTAGTCTATCTAGAAAAATGGCTGACATTTTATATTTCACATAAATAGAAATAATTTGTGGATAGGCCAGAATTTATTACCATAAAACATTGAATACAAACTTGGAATAATACAGACAGCATGACAAATATATCCATTGATGCGGCACACGACCCATTATAGAGTAAGATTAAATATATGAATATATAAACTGTTTGAATTAGCTCAGAGTACCGTAGTACTATATTGAAATACATATGACAGACTGGTCAGATCTGTTTTATATTGATTTTATTCATGAATACAAATTAGACAACTGACAATATTGCTGATACTCGGAAATCAGATGATGGCGATAACGATAATGATATTATCGGTAAATCGCTTAGCTCTACAATCACACGTGACGTGTATGATGGCATCATAATCAATTACGTCATGAATGATGTAGAATAGGTTCGACATGAATTGCTTAATTGATGACGGACTAAGCGTTATTATACGAATTGTATATCTGAGCCCATTTAAAACATATTATACATATTATGTTGAATATTTTGAAGCTAAATTGATTATGCGCTGTTGCTGCCATACCAAGTCAAATTAGTTTCAAAATATTCAACAGCTTAGCCGCATAGTTTTCTGTAAATTGATAGCCTGCGAGTTCAGTGATCGATCAACACCAATACGTGCAACGTGTCGGTGGGGGTGGGGTGGGGGCTTAGATAGAGATGGCCGGGGCATAGCTGAACCGGTACGCTTCTTCCATTGTTTTGTGTTTTGGTTCATGCTGCTATTTACTTTCTTTTCACGGCAAACACGTGTATACATTGACTGCCAATGACATATGGATTGAGAGAGAGAGAGAGAGAGAGAGAGAGAGAGAGAGAGAGAGAGAGAGAGAGAGAGAGAGAGAGAGAGAGAGAGAGTGGGAAGAGAGAGAGAGAGAGAGAGAGAGAGAGAGAGAGAGAGAGAGTGGGAAGAGAGAGAGAGAGAGAGAGAGAGAGCGAGAGAGAGAGAGAGAGAGCGAGAGAGAGAGAGAGAGAGAGAGAGACCACCGAGCACCACTAGGATTTTTGAAAGAAATCTATTGACTTCTATTTGTTTTCACTTGAATTAGTCTGTTTCTCCAGTAGTTTCCATTTATGTTCCCAAAATGCAGGCATACTGCCCTTCAGAATATTTTTTTCAATAACATAACAAGTCAATAGATATTTCTTTCCAAAATCCTAGTGGTGCTCGGTGTTTGTCCTGAAAAGAGTAAACAGCAGCATGAACCAAAACACAATACACTAGAAGAAGAATACAGGTTTAGCTATGACCCGGCCATCTCTACCTAAGCCCCACCCCCTACACGTTTCCCGTGTTGGAGTTGGGCGATCCCTGAAGAGAGATTCGAAATATTAAGCCATGTCAAATTTTGGGTTGATTTGCTACGTTTTCTCAAAGGAATTAGCCAAATTGTGTACCAGCATTCTGAGGGGCATTGGGCGTAGAAAGGATCTAACACATGTATTTGCATGCCAACCCCAATATGCCATCTAATTTAATAAATAACTCACACAATAATAAAATAATTAGTGCTAACATATATCTGTGTAAGGCGATTTAAGAAGAACACCAACATTCTACCTACTATTTTGATTCTGTAAATGCTTCATTACGGGGAATGAGACTGTGATATTCCTAGCTTATACAAAGTTCAAATTTGGCTAGAAATGCGCTGCGGATTGGAGTATATAATTGTGGAGAAAGAATTAATATATGCTTTCGACAAATGATTTCCCCAAAATATTATTTCGGAAATCTGCTTAATCTTTCACTGCCTTATACTGCGCAAGATTTAAAACTTTTAATTACATAAGACATATGATATATCCTGATGTAAAATGGTCCATTGAGAGTGAGTAGCTCGCAAAAACAAAAGTATTATAGACATTTATCATGCTTCAAGCCATGCGGTCAGGACCGAACCTAAGGCAGTCGAACAGGTGCATCTACACAGGCCCATCACATTTCCAGAGACTCTACGCGTGATAACATCTCTTTTGTCATAATTTCCTGCGTCCCTTGTATAACATCATGCTACATGCACAGCCTCCACACCTGTAGAACAGCTCATAAAGTAGTCAACATGTTTACAAAAGTACGTTTTTTATCACGACATATAAAAATAATGATCTGTTGAATATTTTGAATATAATTGGATTGGAAGACATTGCTTCCCAAGGCAGCAATGTCTTCTAATACGATTATTTCAAAATATTTAACGGTATCTTTTTGTGTTTGAAACATGTTAAGTTATTTCCGGGCTATACTGTGTAAGACTGATCTGGCCAAATCTCACAGGTCTCTGAGCTTAGGCGCACCTAGCAACCTTACTGTTGATACTGGCCTCTATCTTTCGCGCAACTCTAATGACAAATCTAAGGGCACCATGTAAGATTTTCAGAAACTGTGCACAAGTCAGCATGCGTCCTAAGTTCGGCCCTGCATGTGATTAAAAGGTCTAGGAGTGTATATACATCCAATATTGATAGCATAAATCTCCTATGAGGGCCTTTAGCAAGAAAAAGCAAATTTCTAGAAAACAATTGAATAGATCATCATTAACACCACATCAAGTCAATAAAAATCATAGAAGTTGATCAGACTAAAGAAGTTTACGTGTCATTTTGAGATAAAAAAACACCCCATTTGAGCTTTCGTGAATAAGGGGAGATAATTTGTGCTAATACACAAAACGCGTTATCTTGATCCTGGAGCGTTATATACTATGTTCTAATGTGACCATTTGACGTATGTGATTAAGGGGTGTTCACCTTAACGAAAACGCATAGACACAGTCATTGAATGGGCATTCTGGCAATAATTATACGGGTGACATAAGATGTTTGAACATATTCCAATGCAACATCCAAAGGAATACAATTACCTAATTGCGTGTAATGCTATTGTTAAAGAATCTTCTGTTAACAGAAATCCTGATGACACATACTTGTCAGCTTGGTGTTAAGTTCGCTTGCATTTTGTAGGTACTGGTTTGTTCCATATGTACTGCAACCTCGAACAGATGCAATGTACACAATATATCACAATATAACGTGTGGAGTGACAGAAAAACTTGACATATAATTACTAAAACATGCTGTTATTAATATTGGTATTTCCTTTTTATCACACTCCTGAGAATTATGTCACATATAAAGCTTGTTTGTCAAACCTCTGATGATTGGTGGCTTGGACTTGGCTGATTTGATCTGTCACTCGAGTACATGACATCATAATAAATTGAGTAATCCTATTTATCTTAGATGTGCGACGATAAATGCGGCTGTGCTGACTGGCCGAGAGGGTGGTGAGGTTATCAATAATTTGAATCAGGCCACGCTCACCTTTCCCAACCAAAAAGATTCGAATTTGATTGGTCGAGAACAAAAGTAAATTCTCTCTCTAGCAGTCAAATTCGAGTATGTTCGATGGGAAAAAGGTGGCGTAGCCTAATTCTAATATTGATGACGTCAGCACCCTGTCGACCATCAGCGAACAGTCGCCTATATCATCGCTGTTCTCAGTGATGTAGAGGTGTAGGCACGTGCCAATCATTGACAGGTGTAATGAGTCATGTGCCAATGATTGACAAGTGTAATGAAGCGCGAAGGCGCTAAGAGGCATGGGCAGCCTATATGAAAGCCCTAGCTTAGGTCAACTTATGGGGCACCAGCTGACACGACGTATGCCTAATAACCCGTGAAAAAGGGGCGTGGCCTAGTGTGCATCGATATCTTTGCCCTGGTCAGGTCACCTTACGACCTCTATGTTCGTAGCCAGGCTCTAACGACCCTCGTGACGAAAGGGCGTGACCTAATGCAGTGTGGCCTAACGTGCGTCCATGTCATCACCTTGGAGGGTTACGTGATGCCAGTTATGCTCGTGACGGGGCCTAATGACCTGTGAAACAAGGGGCGTGCACTCGTGCAGGAACCAATGCTGCGTCTAGCCACTGCATTTTGCAGAAAAATCAGCATTCTACAGATTGCATGTTTTTACTTGGGCATTGAATTCTGGGCCATGTCAATCCATATCTTCATCAGCCATATAGGAAATAAAATACAAGCTTAAAAGCTAGATATAGAAATGGACTACACTCTGTTCTGGATAACTTCGTCAAAGGACAAAACAATCATGGACATATGTCATTCATCTGCCAGCTATTGCCAGCAAAGATAACCGAAACAGGAATATATTTTATGTACCATTCTGATCTGAGTCGTAATTGCTTTTGGTTGCTGGACCTGATTTTCCTGATAGTGAATTCCATCGATTACATATTTAGATTTACTGATTTGGTTTAGTGAAATGAAATAAAGGTTAATGCATCTTTTGTATTGAAATTGAACATAAGATTATTGTTATTATTATTATTATTATTATTATTATTATTATTATTATTATTATTATTATTATTATTACTAGGGGAGTTGGGCTGGTGGTGGGAGAGAGGTATGATGGCTGATATATCTTTACACCTTTCCTGGTGCAAGCTCCGTTATAACATAATCTATTTGTTCAAATATTCTGATTGGATTAACCCAGTTTGAATCAGAGCGCAAATGCGTAAAATATTATATTCTTTGCAAGATGTTCATTAGTTAGTCTTGCAATTTTGTAATTGAACTAATTCTAGATTAAGATTTTTTTCCCTTAACTGGTTCTGCGTTCCTCATTCTAAGACACTAAATATCCAAAATGGTGCGCAACGCTAGTATGGAAGCACGCTCGATATTCATATTAAATCGCTTCCTTCCATTGATCTACAATAATGGATTGTAGTCAAATTGATCTACAATAATGGATTCAATATCATTTGTCAATATAATCTGTGGTACTAACATAATCTTTCAAAAAAGATTTCCACTTTCATAAATAGCATTTGTCTATGATATTGCTACTCAAGAAGATACATTACTCCCCCTGGCCTGAGTGCAGATAACGCATTTCATGGAAACATAGAGGAGCCTTTTCTAGCTATGCACCGCCCATGTCTAGAGATGCCCACCAATTTCTACCTATGCTCCACCCATTTCTTCCTATGCCCCGCCCATTTCTAATTATGCGCCTCCCATTGCTAGCTATGTCCCGCCCATGTCTAGATATGCCCAACCGATTTATTGCTATGCTCCACCCATTTCTAACTAATCCCCACCCATTTCTAAACATGTTCACTCATTTCTAGCTATGCCCCACCCCTTTCTAACTATGCTCCACTCATTTATAGCTACTGCCCGGTGCCGTACCAACCAAGCCAGGTATGCACCGCCCGCCCTGGATTCGTTCCCTGAAAACGCACCCCCCCCCCCTGGGTAGAGCCATAAGCGTATATGAGCCTATGAGAGAGATCGCGTTATAAAAACGACTAAGTTCGTTAAAGAGCATAGTGCGCATGCACACGCTTAAATACTATCGGTTAGGAAATGGCTGAGTTATCCACGGAAAACCCCTTTTGATTATCTTTAAAATATTGCCGTGACGTCATAACCACGTGTACGCAGAACTACTAGAATGTTCTAGAACATTCGACTGCGTTATTATTAGCTACGCGCTGATTGGCTGTTGCTCGACCGATGATTGGTTGGAGCCTACGCCTGAGACGTCACGAGTAGTATAAAAGGAGATGAGATCCAGAGCTCGAGACCATCCTCGGCCAGTGGCCAAATAGGTTGGACCTGTGTTAGCTACGATTAGCACGACATGCATTACGCAGATCACTTCGCTTTCTGTCAGTTTCTCTCCCGTAGCCAGCAGTAATCCAACCCACCGCACTAAAACAATTTTGTAACTCCCGTTGCTTTCGGGAGCATTTTTGGAACGTTTTAGATATTGTTCCCGAATATATCAAGAACTAATTCGGAACACGAACTTGCGGTGAGGCCTTTCCCGGCCTAAAAATGTGATTCTACAGATGTAGAGGCAGCGATGTTCTTTGGTGGATGACTCGCCGGATCTGCCAACCACGCCAAAAAGTGATTATTTAACCGTCCCAGCACTGATGTCGTGCGGGTTTATCTAAACTTTTCGACCTCAGCAAGTAAACTTTGCCCGGTATGTCTTCAGAGCTGGTTGACGTACCCCGCACAGTTAAACTTAGTTATGTATCTTCACCCGCATTTAACAACCCCCACTTATAATCGGGTTGTTGGCAACTTCCATCCGTACCATCGGTGTACGGGAACTTTCGTCACATGTATTGTATCTCTTGCTGACTACTCGCTAGACATTCTATATTGTGATTACAGTCCTGAGTTCAAGCCGCTCCCGTCATGAGCTGCTTGTGGGAATTCTGTTTGCGGAAACCAGCCTGCGGGAACTTTCAAGCTTCCAGGGAATGCATCAACTCACGTCAACCTAAGAGTGACGTATCAATTTCAGTAACACGATAGCCCAGGTTTAAGAATGGCTACCGATTATTCAAGTAACTATACTTGACATTTTAATTATTCCGTTAATTATATTTTTTATAATTATATCGTATTTGTGTAAACGGTCCCGATGACTAAAAGGCACCATAACGGTCTTAGGACCGCTAGTTATAATTTCTGTATCTGCTTATAGGTATTCTTATTTTCTGTAAGGTGTTTTTACTAACCGCGCCGTAGTAGGTTCCTTAACCTGTACTATGGATATATTATTCTGATCATTTCACCCTGTATTGATTGTTCTCGTTAGTGTATATATGGCCAGTGGCCATCAGTTCATATGTTTTGTTTATTTGTGGAAAATATAGGACTGCAGTGCACGTAGGCAACACTATGCAGCAACATTTATATATGCAGCACTTTCTCCCGCCACCAAAAATTGTTCACAGAGGTCGCTGTCCATGCTATAACTCTGTTTAGCCGGCATGCTACCGACTAAAAAGCCTTTCTATTCAGCTCGATAGGATAGGTTCAAATGATTGGAGACAATTTTTTCGTTAAGAAACACGTAGTGTACGCCTCTTTTCCGGTAGTTGCGATAATTTATCCCCGCACTCCGGCAAGGTTGTGTAAGATTGGCCAAGATACCTAAAGGGCCTCATATTTCTAAGTTATTGTCTGTCTTCATGTTCCACTAAGCCGTATGGCTTCTTAATTGTTTGGGTGTCCCTATCCGCACCATGGACTGATCCGACCCTGGGAAACTATTGGGGTTTTCGAGCGGTGATGGCCAGGGTGTGGTGTCACACACATTTCCCATGTATCTTCGGATACTCAGTAGTTAGCACCTTTGCCAATGTAGGAACGCACTGCGAAAACATGTCTTAATTATTTTATTTTTTAATCTACTGAACAATCCTCCCGCACCACAGTACATAGCTGGGCAACTTGTGTTTAAACCTAACGACAGGTTAAAAAGTTAGTTCCATAGGACCTGGTGACAGGCGAGATGCGCATCCCCACCGAATTCTGTAACAATATCTGAGCATGATATTCAGATCTGCCACGCCCTCATCGGAAGAACATTTACTGTGGGTGTTAATCTCTCTTACCCCCACCATAGCGATAGATCAGTTGCCTAAAAAAGCTTTTGTGAAAAGTAACCAATGTCATGTGACGTTTTATGTGGTTACGAAGCGAGATGTCCGGATTCTTATCCAGTTCGGAGATCTTACTATGTAACATGTATGCACGCTGTCTTCAGTATTGATGTCTTAGGGCATCTGATCTCAATGACAGCGGTATCTAAAAGCTAGGTAGACGCCAACCAGTTGCGGCCAAAAATCGTTCTTGTCTCTAACAACTAAATGGTAGAAGAAGCATAGAAGAAGGCCCGCATAAATAAAAGTGGCAACTACCAAGTCAGCATACTGAGAATTACATAAGACGGTGACGTGGGAATCCTTCGGGAATCGTTCACCCCGTCTTCACGTAAAACAGAACGCAACCTTATTGTCATAATCTCACTAGGTATAGTATTTTCTTCACAGCATTTTGGTTAAATATTAGAGTGGGCCCCTTTTGACTACTACTCTTCTCCCGCTTTAAGCAGTGGCAACATTTTCCCGTGACGGAGGCCTGTGCGAGGCACTTGCCTCTCGCAAGGATTAAGCGACGACGGTCCATGCGAAGATACTACTCCTCACCCAAACTATCACTTGGAATAGTGCCCGTGTGAGGCACATGATTCTCCGTCACTACAAAGATAATTTTCTTTCCTTTCAGCTTAGAGGTATAATAGCGTATATTAAGTTAATTAGTTAAATCTCGTGTACGGGAGCCTCCCTTGCGGGGGTACCTCTGCGGACCTACGAGTCTGTGTGGTACCTCCGGGAGCCCCACGTTTAAAAGTTCATCAGGCTGTCTCTATGGCTTGTATTTTCGTATGCTCATTATTTTTATCTAGCATACTTGACGGTCTGTTTAGGTAAACCTATTGTATAGACTTATTTTAATTAGGTCACCAAATCAAATCTTGTAAGTCCATAGATCACGAAATTGATATGGACAGGCATACTGGTGACAACATCTTGGGATGAGACCGTTGTGTTTAATGTTCGCGACGATGGTCGCACGGCCCCACCAGAACGATTGAGTTCCACCGGCCTTAGGAGCCGGTCTTTGATACCCGTAGGGCAGTATCGTACAGGATCCATCACCCCGAGATCGGAAGATAACCAGTGTCATCATTCGTTGTGCACTTGCGGTGCGACGAGTTGACATCAGACACCAGAACGGCCCGGCACTACCCCCGAGCTACACCACCCATTTATCCCTATACTCCAACGAATTCTAGCTCTGCCCCACCAATTTCTAGCTAGACCCCACCCATTTCTAGCTATGCTCACACATGTCTAGCTATGCCCCACCCAGTTCTAGTTATGATCCACCCATTTTTAGCAATACACCATTTCTATCTATGACCCACCCACCCATTTCCAGCTCATCCCAACCCATTTCTAGCTATGCTCCACCCATCTAGTTAGTTCAGCTTCATGGCATATTTTAAAATTAATAACGAGTATGACGTCAGCTTCCATGTGACATAATTAATTATAACCTCATATATTCGACTAACAGATTGGATTCAATATTACGTTCTTTTGGAAAGATAATATTGATTGCAAATTTTGCTGCCAAATCTGTTGTTTGCAGTGTTATCAAGCTATCCGTGCTTTTGTCTCGGACATGAGTTTTCAAATTTACCTCATGCCTTACACTAAATAGCCAGGATTTTTCATCATCATTCTTGATAAAGTAAGCATATATTGAATGAAATTCAAATCACAATCATGACGGGTTGATGGTCTACAGTTATACATTGATCTTGATTTATTTGTCATGTATACCATTCAATGAAATAAACTAGAATCAGGATATTTTGAAAATAACGTTACCGAGAGTCGGTGCTTTCAAAGGCACTTACAGTTCCCAATTAAATAACTTCTGGCATGTTCCAAAATAAAATGTGATACCAATGCTATTCCATTTAATTAGCTTAATCTCCTCATAATTAGAGAGCCTGTGGCTGGGTCCGATGAATAACCGCCCGAACCTATGAATTGTTCACTCCATTAAAAATGGCAGGCCTCTGAGAGCACCTGCTAGTTCAGTGGGAATTTCGTAACTTGTTCCACCTCAGATTCGAAATAAGCTTGATTCATTGAAAAATCCATATTGCATTATGGCTGGGATGTGTCATGTAGTTGTCTCATTCTTGAGCAAACATAATATGAAGATTATGTGCCGTGTGTATGAGCACTTCCTGGTCATTGTCGACTATAGGAGTCATCCTTGTTACATGACTATATACACGCAAGCGTAGGTGCGTGCGTGCATGATACGTATGTGAATGTGTCCGTGTATGCGTACGTGCGTGTGCGTGTGTGCGCGTGCCTGCGTGCGTGCGTGCGCCTGTGTTTATCTGTATATGTGCAATAATAGGTATGGGTACATTTAAGATAACCACAAACTAAACCTTTCTTGCAATAGTAGCACACTCACAGATGACACTGGTTCGAGAGAGAATTGTCGGGCAGTTGAAGTAAACCTTAATGAATGCATTCCATGTCAAAGAGAAACAAAAATAATTCCATTGTCTGAATAAATACAAGATTGATTTCCTGTTCAGAGTCCAGACTTTGTTCACCATGTAAGCATGTTATATCTATTTCAAAGTATGACCCATTCTCACTCAAACATGCCTGATGGTGCACTTACGTGTTTTATATGCTGTGCATATCTATGGTTGAAAGTGTGCATACGTTAATAACCCAAATCTCTCTACAAAAGTCAACAGAATTTCAAGCAGCATTGATATATTTGAAAATTGATTGTATTTATCTACATACCATACTTTCATAGACAGTGTCCTTTGAGCACGAATTTAAAGACTGCATACGTATATGCAGGCAATTATTATGCTAATCAAAAGCCTTACCCCTAGTTGCTCCAGGCTAATGAGCAGCACATCGTAATATGAATGTCATATATATAAGGCTAGAATGATGGACTGAATTGCCTTATTAACTTGGATATCCAGTTCTAGCGAAACATAGAAGAGTGTTGGTCAGCTTTTAATAGACCTTTCCTGTATTGTTGGCCTATTTTTGGAAAAAGACCTACTGCATACTAGTGCATCTGGTAGTCCTGTATAAGCTATGACGAGATGGTCAGTTTAATAGTTTTAGGAACAGTACAATTACACTTATGACACACAAGTCTCATATGAATCTTGCTCTTGACATAAATTAAATCATATCCCAATGGCCATTTCGGATGACGTTTGCTTGACTAACTATCTGATCTGCATGGCAATACATATGTAAAATTTATGAAAGATTAGTGATTATGGTAGAGAAATAAAACAATATGGTGATCTGTTGAATGAGAATGATAAACTGAGAGCGTGAGATATACATTCCAACTGGCGAACAGATGTAGACAGAGACGGGAACAGGCAATACTATTTGAAGGAAAACAATCTGTAATTGTACATGATTGGTTATTCTGTCTATATGATCTTTCTCGAACAGGGGTACAGTTTTAGAACCCAATATCTAAGGGCGTCCTTGTATCCAACGAAAGGAAGAAATTAACAATGTCTTAATTCTTGATTACATACTCACAATGAAGACGTTTAATTATATCTCTGATACTTCATTATTATAAAGTTTGAATGATATCGCTAGTACATATGCCACATACCTGAGGCCATGAACGAATGTGCATCTAAATCATTATCATTCTTATCATATGGAACAAGATGAACCCTGGAGATAATCATTCTCATTTACTAATCAACACGTGAGGGGCACCATGCACATACAGATACACGTCTTATATATGGAATAGTGTTAGTAGTTTCTCTCCTGGTCATTCACCAGTAAAGAAAAATCTATGTATTCTTTCTCTTACACCGGGTAATCGTAAAGTCTTTGTTTGGTTGAATTACTTGCAGATAGATTGCGAAGCTTGTATAGCGATATTATGGCAATATCCTTTGAGGTTGCATGCTAAATCTTGAAGGAAGTTTTGTCTAAGTCCATTGACAACATGTTTATGATGATACAATACGTCTTGTCAATCACTAGACATAGTTACTATAAGATGTTACGTATTCACCCAATTTACTTATGCAACAGTCTCGGACAGATTGGCTCCTTAAAAAACAATAAGTGTTCTCTTTAAGTCAAAGTAATCTCGCTGGTGTGAGTGATACTGGACTAGAGAAGATTATATTGAAATACGTAATTGGAAACCAACATTTGGCAAAGGAAGGTACCTAATGTATTAGATAACCAGTCAATGGACCGAGCAAGATATCCATGACAAATTGCAGATGAAAGTAATAGCTTGAAGATTTATATTTATGCATTGGTATTTGTAAAACAAATTGAGCTTTAGAATTATTTGCTATAAATAATTTTCCGCGCTGCATAGATTTCAAGTATATTAATATTGTATATCAAAAGTATTTTATTTTAAGGAATGACTGCGATTTTCAACTGTTTAATCAGTAGATCATCTAGTTTATCTATCAATCATATGACGTTGTAATCAAATATATCACATGTAGGTTGATGCCATATTCAATTACATCACGAATGGCATAACTTAGTCTGCCATAAACACTTAATAGTCTGTCAAGTTGTACACACTGTATTATTATTATTATTATTATTATTATTATTATTATTATTATTATTATTATTATTATTATTTCATAAACATTCTGTTGTAAGATTTTGAAACTAGGTTGGCTAGGCGCTGTTGCTGCCATGGAGAGGATATTTAATTAAGCTGTGTATTAATACACTCACACACAGGTAAAGATATGCAGGTATGTATATGGACTAACAAGCATGCATGGGTGTGCATGCGCATAGACAGGTCCATATGTATGACGACTTGCAAATTGGTATGTGACCGGGTTTGAGTGTATAACTAGGCAATGGGGATATTTTATTAACAGGTTGCAGTAATAGCGGAATGAACAAAATACACACAGTGTTAATTACTAAGATTAAATCATTACCAAATGGTTCAAGCAACCAGATTCTAGGCTAACAAATTTAGTGAAGGGACTTGGAAGAGACTTGAAAATGTCACAGGAAAAGTGCATCAACTTCATAGCAATTACCCCGATGGGTAACTGAACATGAATGTAGCCAGTTCAGCTATTACACACATAGCTACCAAGTAGATGAATCGATATATCCTTCACTTGCCTAGTCATCGGGCGCCATGCACTTAAATTGACACCATTCTCACATGAGCTAAATTGGAAGGATGGTAAGGTCGTAGTAAATCCAGACAAAATGGATATAAGCGCTCTCAATCACGAACGCACTTGATCTGAATGATGTTGTCACGAAGCAATATTTGGCTAGTGAAGAACAACATAGGTTATTAGATAGGAGGTGGATTTGGGGGATGGGGTGGGGGTGGGGTGTGGTGAAGCTGCGATGAGGGCTGAATCATCCACTTATTGTTAGTAGCCTCGATCAACCCACGGAAACATGAATTCCCAGAATATAAAGTTCAAGAGGACTTCTCGGGTAAGTTGTTACATGTTTTGAAGCTAACCTGACAGGAACATGGCAGCAACAGCCTTCTGTTAAATTAGCTTCAAAATAGTAAACAATGACTTTTCGAATTTGTTCTTTGTTGTCCAAATGGTTAACTATTCATAATATCATTGCTGATATCTGGTCATTTGCCAAATAATATTGCTGTAATGTTATGCTGTTTAAGCCTTTAATGGCAAAATGTTGTCAATAATTTCAAAATATTTGCTTATTGCATGTCCACTAACCTCCCAAGAGAAGACTATTTCATTTTACCGTAACAAAATTTTGAAAAGGTGACTTCTCTTGACCGACATATGAGCATTCCACAAGACCGCTGTAAAGCTCCATTTTGGCTAACTTCGTCATGATGGTGTTAAGCGAGCATACTCCTCTACAAAAAATGATTTGATAATGTGAACATCACTATTCCGTTGTCCTGTTATTAATCTCAAAGCACAAAGTGATGAATTTGGCAAGTCTAATCATGTAGAATCTGCATGACGTCAACAGAATCAGTCGATACAGTCATGGCTTTGTCTTTAATTTGATCTTAGTGAACATATATTATTTTGTAATGCAATTTGTAATCTTTGCTAGAGCGTGCCACCTGTCACCAACTTAGACACCAAATTCGAGCATTAATGTTGTTTTCTATAGAAATTAACATATACTCATCATTACTACCCTTGATATGTGTACTACTGATTGCTAAAGGTGCTCGTGAGGTTAATATCAGCCATCGAGCTTAAATAGCGCTGCGAGCCATGTGACAATTACACTTTTCACTTTATCCATCCATCATATGAAGTCATAATCAACAACGTGACATGCAAGATGACGGCATAAACAATGATGTCATGAATGACGTAGATAAGTACGACCCGAACCCTTAACTGACAAAGCATTGTTGTACGAATTATATATTTCTACTATTTTTAAACATGCTGTTGGATATTTTGAAACAAATTAAACTAAGCGCTGTTGATGCCATAGGCAGCAATAGCACCCAGTCAGATTGGTTTTAAAATATTCAAATGCTCACCTGTATGGTTTTCAGGAAATTGATAGTCAGTGAGCTCAGGGATCGATCGATCCCAGCACGAACGATGTGTGGGTGGAGGTTAATTAGAGATGGACGTGGCAAATCTAAACCTGGAAAGGTCCATTAAGCCAAAACTGTTGATGACTACATAGTTTCTCACAAAAAGAGCCGCTATCATGCCATATGTATTTCTTTTGACAGATGAACCTGCTGGATAATATGGAGGCATTAGCATGATTTAGAAATTTTGCTTATTTTGGAAATGTTGCCAGTGCAAGAGGTTGATGTCAGCAACGGCTTCCACCAATCAATGTTCACAAAGAATGCCAGGAGTCACCTCACACCTTTATAACACATTTCGTGTAAGATGCATAAAATACGATATTTAATTTGACTATACAGCCATCTACAGCGCACGGAAGACAATTTAAGCTACGTTTATGCATGGGCCATTATCAGTTCGATTACCCAGTGATTCAGTGCGGATTGTGTCATGTTTATTTGGCTTATATGGCATGGATAAGCCATATTAATGAATGAATCTTTGTACAGACTGTATGGCGTATCAATTCTCTCAGAATACTATTGAAAGATCAGCTTTCACAGGTAGCGTGAACGGCCATTTAATCTGGGCATGCACAAGAGGACCCGTGTTGTTTTCTTTAGAACTAATGCCCAATCTAGTTCTAATTTCAGACAAAGACAGCAATAAAAATAAACCCTTCGGTAATGTTGATACCAGATTGATACTATTTGCTGAAGTCGTTTAAATTAATAATTAGAATAATTGTTCGGTATTAATTAATGTTGAAACTGAATTTATTATATTTGCTGAAATCGCCGAAAGTCGTGTGTGTGTGTCAAAGATATCAATAGGGAAACGAATTATATAATTTGTCAAACATAGGATGAATTCAAACAAATTGATGATTTAGAATTAACTTTGCCATTTAAAATTTAAAGCATTTGCCAGAATGCACATAACTGTTTCGTGGCCTAATGCATATACGTATACATCGCTAAAATGGCACGATTAATTTTAATTGAATATTCAGTTAACCTGTTGAATATTTTAAACCTAATTTGATAGGAACATGTTGCTAGCATGGGCAGCAACAGCTCCCAGCCAAATTATTGTTAAAATCATATTACAGACTAAATGGCGTTTGGTCATTTTTATTTACATTTTTATTTAACAGAGTCATATTACATTCTAAATGACTTTACACAGGGTTAGGATGCATTTCGATACACAATGTTGCTTCAGCCCGCCCTCATACCTGAGCATACCAGTCTTTCCTTTACACGTGTTGTGTGATAATATCACCAGAGCTAGCTAAATAGAGATGTACTGGGTTGACACATGTTGCAAAATTCTCCCTCTGGCATAAACCATTGTAAACTACGGTCATTTACTATGATATTCAATGAAGATAAATGTACATAATAACAACACAACCTGTTCCAGATGCGCTTTAAATAGTGTCATCTGAATCTACCCGTAAACACTTCAGGAACAAACAATGCCATGCTATTATTAATATTACCCTGCAGTATATTATGCTGTGTCTATATGTAACTGTTTCTGGTATTGCCACATTGATTGGACAAACAAGGAGAATAGGTTACAATATATTCCTAGAAAAATCGTCTGCATGACATTGGCATAGCTTGGAGCAACTAGGTAAAAATCTAGCCAAGTAGCAAACGGCGTATGAATCACATCAAGTGACAAACGAGAGACCATTGTTAGGGAAATTCATTACATGAAGTTCAGAACTATCCACCTCTTGTCATTACTAGTTGATTAAGGAACCTAAGCTGATTAAAGTAATAAAACTCAAAGCATGCACATTTCAGAAATTGCCATGCATCCGAAATCAAACAGATTATTATGTATTGTATCCTGCATTCGTACTCCAAATTCTGTGAAATCAACGTGTTTTTAGTACAGATATGAAAATAATGTGTAATAATCTAGCAACTGAATGCATAGCGAATACTTGGTCAGCCTATTTTCACTTTGTCTGACAGTGATGTGTTAGATAATCCAGTTTTAGATTTGCGCCGCTCATCTCCATCCACGCAGTGCCCGTGTTGGGATCAATCGACCCCACACTCCCTGAATCTCCATTACAAAAATTATAGAGGTAAGATGCTAAATACCTTAAAACTAATTTGATTGAGCGCTGCTGCCTATGGCATCACCAACGCCCTGTTAAATTACTTTCAAAATATTCCACAGCATGTTTATTAAATGGTAGCGACATACAATTCATACAACCTGACATACTATTTAGCTATTAAGACAGATTAAATCGAGTCATTCATGGCGTAATTGATTATGACATCGATCCACATCCGACGCTGTTGATTATGG
Organism: Chaetoderma sp. LZ-2023a; assembly: GCA_034401795.1. Classification (NCBI taxonomy): domain Eukaryota; kingdom Metazoa; phylum Mollusca; class Caudofoveata; order Chaetodermatida; family Chaetodermatidae; genus Chaetoderma; species Chaetoderma sp. LZ-2023a. The sequence continues at coordinate 64,634,672 of CM067365.1, forward strand.
CCTCATATGCTTGACTGAGAAAGGAGATTCCACCAGGTATCTATAGTGGCATCGATGCCCTTCGTGGAAAGACTGCGTGAGTCAGAGTGGCTTGCCACATTGGAACCGCATGGAGAAGATATATCTCGTCCACTTATTTGTTTAGAATAATAGCAAGGATTCGGCTAAGCGGACAAGCACCTATCAAAAAAAAGAAATTGTTATCAATCAGGCCTAATGCATCGTTCCATGACCCAGAAATTTGCCAATGCAGATATAAAATCTGCGTTGGGTCATTGAATTGGGAGACAATTTTCCTTGGAGATCTGACATCAGGTTGTGTGCATGCCTGCGAATGACATTTTGGAAAACTGTGAGCCATCATCTTATATCCCAAGTTTAGGACCAATGGGTCGATCCAGGGCACTGCCAGCATTTCTTTATGTTACGCTCTGCTGTTTCTAGCGATCGCCGGAATGGCATGCTTAGTATTGTAACTCTTATTCCACAATCATTAGAATCTAGTGTTCCCCAGGAACTGAACATATATATGTTGATCTATAGTTAGAAAACAGTTTGATTAAGAATCGTTGCTACATTTTGTTGCAACAATGTCTAGTCAAATCGTTTTCAGCATAGCTATTCCTTTCTATGTAAGGCATGCAAAACATTTTGCTCAGCACGTAGAAGTAAATGTGTTGTGCGCTGATTTATCGATGTCCTTTCTGATCAATTTGTCAAATAACCGCCTTTTTCGGAAATAGGTGAATAATTTATTTGACCCGCCAAAGCCACAATAATCCGATTTTATTGAACATAAGGATGCCTTGTGAGGAACAGCGATATACCAAATCCGGCTTGCTTTCTGAGGGAATTTTGTGAAAGATATTTATAGGAGTGTTACTTTCTTGAGGAATAATAGATTTAATATGGATTCAATATATAGGTATCGTTTGTATGAGCTACATGATCGTGGACATGTCATACGTGTCTTCAGCTAGATAAGCATCAGCCACATCTAATGATGTAGGAATCCAGTTTTAGTTATTTCCCACCCATATCTGGCTAAGCCCCATCCACTCTTTGCCGTTTTGAGATCCAGCGATCACAGAACTGCCTCACAATCAATTTCCAGACAACTATACAGGCAAGCTGTTGAATATTCTAAAACTAATTTGACAGGGTTGCTGGTATGATACATAATATTACCTATTTTATCCATAATAAGTCTGATATTTTTATCTCGGAGGTTTCAGGATATTTGGTGACAATTATCCGTTTCTGCTAATCTTAATGACAGACATTTCTCCAAAAACAGATGCATCTCGCCAGCATTTCAGGGGAGCATGGATAAGAGGGAATGGGAATGATTGATATTAAAAATTTGCATAGCCATTGGATGGTAGTTAAAAGAATGGAAGGTTGTATGTTTGATCAAGGGATAGTTCATTGCTTGGAGTGCGGATAACTTCTACAATTGGTGCCAGTTCAATTGTGCATCATGTCTCTTAGCTGCTGTATTTTTCATCTGGAGATTGCTAAAGTATTCAGCTGTTGACACGTGAACGATGGTTGTGTCACATCAGAATAAGTGTCATGATAAATATCCACTCCATTTTGAATTTACCTGAGGAGTAATCAAATGCCTGATCATAAGAGTTATCTGTAAAAAATCATCAACAATTGTATTGTGGTTAATTTTGCTTTTTTACTCTCTTTCCGGGAGAAATCTCTGTGTACATTGATGGCCCAATGCACTATGGATTGAGACCTCCGAGCACACGTATATCTATTGACTTTCTATATCACTGGAAATCAGCATTCTGAGGGGAAGTATGTCTGCATTTTGGGAACATCAATGGAATTAGCTACGGAAGCAGATTTTTCCAAGGACAAACACCTGTACACAGTGATTGTCAATGCCATATGAATTGAGAGAGAGAGAGAGAGGGAGAGAGAGAGAGAGGGGGGGGGGCGGGGACGAGAGAGAGAGAGAGAGAGAGAGAGAGAGAGAGAGAGAGAGAGAGAGTCAGAATGGAAGAGAGACGAGATAATAAGATTAAATCATTGTATTCACTATAATTTAATTATAATTTAATACAGATACCACAGAGTACATGTGATTTTGGAATGAAATATCTGTTGACCTGTTACGTTATTGAGAAAAATAATTCTGAGGGGTCGTATGCCTGCATTTTAGGAACACCAATAGAAACTATTGGCGAAAGAGAGTAATTTTAGTTTTCACTTGAATAGTGATTCGAAATATTGAGGCATGCCAAATTTTGGGTTGGTTTTACGTTTTCCCAAAAATATTATTTAAATTGTCTAACAGCATTCTGACGGGCATTCACTCTAGAAAGGAGGTAACACCTGTATTTTCCTGTCAACCCACAGGTGCAATTGAAAAACACCAGCATTATGAGGGGCGCTGACCTGTAGAACGATTTTAATTCTGCAAATGGTTCATTACAGTGAATGAAAGTGCACTATTCCTAGCTTGCACAATGCTCAAATCTGTTTACAACTGCAGTGCAGATTGGAGTATTACGGAGAAATGACCACCCTATACTTTCACTGCCTTATAGAGTGTCAGATTTCGCATCTTGAAGTACACGACAAATATGATATAATTCTATAGATGTAAAAGGAGGAGTGAGTATATGGTAAAGCTAAAAGCAATCGAAACATTTATCATGCTGGATGTCGTTACAAAGCCTGTGTCGGTACGCACTTCAAATATTGTTTGCATAAATGCCCTTTATGAAGGGGCCTTTAGGAAGGAAACGCACAATTGTAGTATTATTATAGTTTAAGGGATGTATTCTGGTTTACGTGGAGGCGGAGCTCCGGTTTCAACAGAATCCAGCACCATCGTATATTATGCTAGTTGCTGAATTAGTCTATGCCATGTTATTTGGGCGGTCCTCCTTGACGAGGTAAGCTAACCTTTGGTTATTTGGTCCAGACACATAGGAAGTTGTTGCCTCAAACGGCTTAGTGCCTACTTAACTTTAGTAACGGGTTGTCTTCCTGGTGGATGAGCCCATGTAGCCTTTCTTGGCATGCACCCATTGGACTACTCCATCAGGCCGATGGCGCATACATGTTGCCGGGCGAAGGGTCCTGGAAGACAATGAGCGACTCCCACTCCACGTGTGAGCACAACCACATATAACAAGACATGGGCAGGATAACACACAAACGCATTTAGAAAGCAGCGTATCTCGTTACAGTGAAGGGTGAAGAAGCGGGTAGCAGACTGTGGCGACCTTCCAAGGGGGCATGGAGAACTGATTCGCATAGCATTGGTCTACGAACCACGTTTTCAGCCGATGTCAAGTAAGGCGAGAGCGAACCATGTGAGGAGCGCTCCCTGGAGCTAGGGTTTAACTGCATTTTGGGCTAAGTAAGTGTCCATGAGGTCTACTGCTAGGACGTACCAACTATAATTAATGTTTCCGCAGTGAGTCCTCCTTATAACTAAAAGATTAGCTAATGGTACCGGTGAGGGTACAAGGGAAATGTGTGAAACATCGCTGTTTTGATTCTCACCGTCAGGAAACCTCTGTGATTCCCTGAGTCAGTGCTAAGCAAACCCGCGGAGGGAACGACCAGACAATTAGTGGGCCAGATGGCCAGAGAGTCGTGGAAGAGACAGCTGTTCCAGGAGTAATATAGGAGGCCTTAAGTTGGTGGGCCAATTATGTAAATCCAGCATGCTTTATGTAACGTAGCAACACCATCGCGAAAGAGGCTTTACAATAAAACAACACTCTTTCATTTGAGCAGTTGTCTCTAGCTACTCTATCCTAACAAAATATCTGAGCTTTATACTAGTTAAGATTAGTCGCCGTATCTCGAGTCGTATTGACACGAGAGACGACTCTAATGTGAATGTATTTTAGAGAGTCTAGGTGATATATTAATGAAGCTATTTAGTATAAGTTTAGGTGGTTGCGCATTTTTAGAAATTATATACTATTTAACTCAAAAAGTAATACAATAGAAAATGTACAGAGATATAACTCAGCGCTGCATAAAATAAAATAACCATACTACCCTAAAAATAAACGCCTATTAATCATCAGCGCAATGTCCGTTCTTACAACACGAAAGTTCAGTTGGGGCTTGTTAGTCATCAGCGCACTTTTGAATCTGCTGGCGAAGTAGAAGTGGGCGCATGTTAGTCACCAGCGCATGTTGACATCTGCGGGTGAACTTAATAACTGTAACCGTAATAATAAGCGCATGTCGGCGTCTGTGGGCGGAGTTGCCAGTAATAGTGATGTATTCGGCGTTATGGCTGCTTCATAGTCATTGGCACTATAACATAATACGAACTGTTCACTGTATGGCTATGTAGAAGTACTCGAAACTTGCTACTGATGAACTTCCCTCCATTGATGGAGAGGCTGGTGATAGGTTTACGGCACAAGACGATCCATGCTACCTAGCTCATTAGCAGCATGGAGGGCAATGTTCCCAAGCAGTGACGAAAATGTCAACGCATGATGCACTAGAAACGTGCTGTGTTTGCTCTCCACTAGTGGGCGTGATACAGCAGATTTGGCGAGACATCAGACAGGCCAATCTTATTCCACGCGCTCGTACTCTCACTGGTTTCCAATAGTTGGTGGTTGGGCAACCTTATTTTTTAATTTAGTTTATTATCCCCTGGTTGTGGGGCTGCCAAAAAGTGAGTACGGTGTTGGTGCTAGGCGAGTCGCCGGAGTAGATCGCAAGAAATGAACTGAATGCGTTGGTGTTGATTGCCAATATGACGAACTCTTCGCAGTGGTCACATAGAATAATTACCCACTCCGACCGACTCCCATCCGACAGAATAATACAGAAGTTATTTGGTTTTGTTGGCGTCTTTCGAGTCCCTGATCCCAGGTCCGATTCACGGCATTCTAGGGTGTTTTTTTTTAATTTCCGTCATTTATTGGTAACTTCGCCAGTTTTTACACTGGTAACAGTTTACACTCCTAGGTGGAGAGAGGCGACGAGAAGTGAAGGAGATTGCCTATGTTTCCAACGATCGTCAGTTGGCCGAACAGAGACGGGGTCGCTGGTTGCACAGCTATGTTCGTTACCGCCTGGGCTACCGCATCCTTACTGAAGAATACAGAAGCTGTTGGTTTGATTGGCGTCTATCGAGTCCCTGATTCCATGTTCCATATCTAGGCTGGTTTTATTTCGGTCACTGGTAACTTCTCCAGTTTTTTACAGTTTACACACCTGGGTGGAGAGAGGCGACGAGGAGTGAATGAGATTGCCTATATTTCCACCGATTGCTCGTTTGCTATAGCTGATCGCCTGCCACTAGTGATTACAAGTCGACCACGCTAAAACCACGGCCAATCGTCTCCTCTGAAGAATACAGCCTATGATTGATTGATTTGGTTGGCGTATAGTTCGTGTCCCTTGATTGGTTTAGTTGGCTTATAGTTCGGGTCCCTTTTAAACAAGTCCGATTCATGCCAGGGAATACAGCTTACAGCTGGGGCGATACCTTTTTATAAGATTTTTATAAGATTATGACATCCAATTAAAAACCGACATCGTAGAGCTCAACCAATTATCGCGCAGTTTATAGGGAGGTAGCGTTTGACGATCACGTGGTTATCAGGTCACGCTACCTGCACACGCGCGATGGTTATCTTACCAACTGAGAAATAGATTTTATTGCTAATTTTAATTCACCGATATATCTGCCAAACCTGAACCGATTTCAGTTCTGCAAAAAGATTCGTTATTCTTGATGAATCATGGTCCTTATTCATACCAAGATGTAGCGAAATGGGTATGTATTAAGAAATTAGGTAACACGGGCGACTTTATACACATGATTGCTATTCCCCATACACTAACGCGCACAGCGTGCCTGTGCTATCTCAAAAGACGAGCGCGCGCACACTAAGCGCTTTTACGGACTCTAATTAATTGTGAATTCTCACAAACATATATAGCCAACAGATGTGCAGACGCATATCATATCGGGTCGTTTCGTACCCCGGCAACCAGTAGCGGTTTGTACCCGACTGAGTGATCCAACTGAATCAAACTATAACGCGATCATTCACTGGTTTAAGTTAAGGGAGCTCAAAATAATTTGGAGGCAAATGATCCATTCTGCTTGAATCAGGAATTACTGGTACAGAATGCCAAAACGTTTCGATTTGGGAAGCTGAGTGGAAATCTCATACTAATGAAATGCAATGGATGAATCCAGTTTTACCCATTCCTCGCCCACGGCTAAATAAGCTCCTCCACTGCATTGCCTGCGTTGAGATCGATTGATCCCTACAATCTACGAGTCTTAGATTCCGAAAAACTATACAGATAAACTGTTGAGTATTTTGAAATTAATTTGACTGGGTACAAGTCAAATTGGTTTCTAAATATTCAACAGCATGCTTATAAAATGGTGCAGACATGCACTTCGTACAACCTGTACAATCAAGCGTTTACGATGGACTAAATCGAGTAATTCATAACGTAATTGATTATGACTTCAGCCTACATGTCACGAAGTTGATTATGACGTCATATGATTGATGGATAAAGTGGATTCCTGCACTTTATCAACGTTTGATGCTGACTCTAACAGTGCATTGCAATTAAAGAATAGTAATCGATATTCCTATAACTAGACAAATAACGTCATGCAGAAGCCTCGCAACTACAAATTACGCACCTGGGGCCGAGTGCATAAAACGGACGTAAGGCTACACCGAGCGTTTCTCGGGCTTAAATGTCATGAGCGCACGAAAGCCGAGTGCATAAAACGAGCGTATAGTAAATTTCGTCGCACTGACGACCTGAAAGCTACGCCGCGCAGATAGCAGACGTGACAGCGGCGTAAAGCATATTCAAGGTTTCTCATACGCATCCTTATGCGAGTATGTACACACAAAATGCAACTTGGGACCCCCAAAAGTATTTATTCTTTTGAAAATATTGAAATTAATTTGATTGGAAACTGTTGCTGCAACAGTTTCCAGTCAAATTACTTTCAAAGTTTTTGAATTTTGAGTTAAATACCAATAACTTTTATGTTTTTTGTGCTCCATAGTCCCATAAATTCTAGCATGGGAGCCCCAGATATCACACTGGAACCCTCAGATTTTAGTGTATAGGGTCCCTGGGACCCCAGCAATTTAGATGACATGAGGAACCCTGAGTATATTATTCATTTAACAGCCGAATTATGGGCGGTGTAGTACATTGGTTTGACGATTTACAATACCGTAGAGATTTTAGGAGGGAAAGACTGTTTCGTGATCGGAGCAATCCTTTAGACATATATGATGATACGGAGCTATATGACAGATTTCGGTTTCCAAGGACTGAGCTGATGGAGCTAATTGATGAGCCCAGGGATGATTTGCAGAGACCAACACGCAGACAAATGGCAGTTTCTGTAGAAATACAGACTCTCGTCGCCTTACGGTTCTTGGCAAGCGGGTGTTTTCAAAATGCAGTTGGTGATATGGTGCATATTAATCGGACAACTGCTTGTAGGATTATTCGTAGGGTAGTGCTCGCATTAAAGAGACGGTTGCGGCAGTATGTACGGTTCCCAACGGAGCAGCGTAAGTTGGACCGTATAAAACAGGGGTTTCACCAAATGGCACGATTTCCGAATGTCATTGCGTGTGTTGATGGGACCCATATTCCAATCCAAGCACCGACGACTAATGAATAGCAGTATGTTAACAGAAAGGGAATACATTCTATAAATGTTCAACTCATGTGCGACCATGAACTCAATATCATTAATTGTGTGGTGCGTTGGCCTGGATCGACACATGATTCCCGAATGCTAAATGAAAGTGAAATTTACAGATATTTCCAGGAATTCCCTCATATTGGCTATGTGCTGGGGGACAGTGGATACGGGTTAATGCAATGGCTAATGGTACCGGTGATGAATCCTGTCCTTGAAGCAGATCATAACTATAATCGAGCTCATATGTCAACCAGAAATACAATCGAAAGATGTAACGGCGTGCTTAAACGTAGGTTTGCCTGTCTCAACAAAATAAGAATGACGCCAGAACGTGCATGTGACGTAATACAGGCTGTTATTGTATTATACAATATGTGCATTAATGCGGTCGGGATACAGCCAGAGGAAGACATAGTTGACAAAAATCAAAATGCAAATGAAGTTAACCATCATGTTGATCTTCCCGGACGTGTGGCGCGAAGACAACTAATCCAAACTGTCTTAAACTAATACGCATGATGAAATGATTTAGCTATGTAAATATAATGGCCATATGGAGCAATCCTTTAGACATCATGATATGTACATCAATAAATGCAACACGCAACTTGAAAATTATCTTATTGTACTAACATTTTAATATTTTCTATATGTTTTGCAGGCCACGGAAATGATATGTTGTTATATTTTATCACTGGAATTGCGTTGTATAATCATTTCCTAGTTGCTGTTGCTGTTGCTGCTGCTGCTGCGATTGCTGCTGTTGCAACAGATATTGTTGCTGTTGCTGTTGTTGTTGTTGCAGCTGCTGAAGCTTTTGTTGCAAAATTTGCTGTTGTTGGAGCATTTCGATTTCCATGTCAAGTTTTGTAATTTCCTTTGATATTTTGGTTTTCTCTAATTCGAGCTTCTCTGTTTCAACACGTGTCTTCTTAATTTCCATCTGCAGAAGATCGCGGTGAAGCTCTTCGCGTGATAGTCCTGTAGAAGACATCTTTTCTCGTTCCCCTAACGGGACTGCTTGTGAGCGACTTGTTGTCTCACTTGAACCTGTGGATACATATGATAGATGAATTTATTAAAAATGATACATGAATTTATGATACAAGAGCTTGTAAGTTCTTATAATGTATACAGCAAAATATCTTAGTGCATTATGATTATATAAACAATCAAGCAATATAGCAGCAGCTGCTGCTGCTGCTCGGTTTGCTGTTGTTGCTGCTGTGAAAGCTAGTTACGCCATTGCTTCTGCATTTTACTCTTTCTAATATTTATAATATCTCGACTGCCATTGATGTTGCAAATTCTACTGCTGCTAATTGCCTATTACATCGGCATAAGTGGCAAAGTCATCCGAGATTGGCGGAGCAGAATAATCACCATTTTATATAATACAATTATCCGCACGCATTTTAGTAATATCTACTGATGGATCATCAGTGTGCCATCGTGCCATCGACTGAGATATTCTACGTGTGTTATGTGGTTACCTACATTGTGTGTGGTTACCTACATTGTATGTGGTTACCTACATTGTATGTTGGGTGGGTCACGTGTCTGTTGCAGCTCGATAACCTCGTCATCCTCGCCATCAGACTCAGGCAATGTCTCTGCAATGGGTGTCGCTGAGGATGGACGTGTGGCTGTGGATGTGCTTGCAGCATTGGTTGTTGCAGACTCTCCTCCCGAGACTATGCCATCTAACTTCGTAGAGGCCTCACCGATTATATCAAGGACAAGATCCGTGTATGGACCTTCTGGTGGTTTCGGTCCACCTCCCGTCTTCGGAGGCTTTCGACTGGAATAGTCCCTTTTAGCACGGGTCAATAAGTCCTTATATTTATGCTTGATTTCATCACATGTCCGCTGTTGAGAACCACTGGCATTTATTCCCTCGCAGATTTCATCCCATCTTTCCTTCTTCCTTCTTGCCGACACGACATTGCTCAGCTTTGAATTTAGAATTTCGCTGCCTTCTTTATACATAGTTAGTAGTTTTACAATTTCGCCGTGCTCAAAATTTCTTTTCCGCGACATGCTTGATATATAGCGTATGCTATAGCGCTTGAAATGTGCCGTGAATTCTCGTGAAAACGAAAGTAGGCCAGCGTTGCGCCAGACGTAAATAAGTCCGCTGCGCGCCCGTTTTATGCACTCCGAGTAAAATTAAGCCTAGCCACGGACGTAATTGCGCGGACGTTTGTCAACTACGCCCGGCGTTCATGCGCCGGCTTTAGGCCGCGTTTACATAGAGCTACACGAAATACGATTACTCGACACGGTACGTAGACATACGCGTGTAGTGATTAACTGGCAATGGATTTTCTATTTAGCTGTTTACACTGGTCTATACGCATGGAGTAAGGCCGCGTTTACATAGAGCTACACGAAATACGATTACTCGACACGGTACGTAGACATACGCGTGTAGTGATTAACTGGCAATGGATTTTCTATTTAGCTGTTTACACTGGTCTATACGCATGGAGTAACGTAGATCGTTGGTATATATATCGCTTTGAAGAGAACGAGCATGCTCGTTCTTTCAGGCGTGCACGGACATCGTGTAAACACATTACCTTCTTTCTAAGGTATGTTGTTGGACATTTAGGATGTTTCCTCATCAAAATCACATGTTTTATATGAAAATTACAACGCTCACCTGGCCTTTATGTGATACCGTCCGTCCGTCCGTCCGTCCGTCCGTCCGTCCGTCCGTCCGTCCGTCCGTCCGTCCGTCCGTCCGTCCGTCCGTCCGTCCGTCCGTCCGTCTGTCTGTCTGTCTGTCTGTCTGTCTGTCTGTCTGTCTGTCTGTCTGTCTGTGTATCTGGCTGACTGGCTGATACTGTCTTTTTGTCTGCATCTCTGTCCGTCCATCCGTTCGTCATCCATCACCTTTTAGTTAAACGACTACTCATCAGTAACCGCTCGACGGATTTTAGCCATATTTGGCGAGAGGATTCAGAACTTCCATTCAGAGTTTTGATAGGTCAATTTTACTGCAGCCATATCGGATTTCCATAAATCTGTGAAAAAATCACTTAACCCTTTAGTGCACAATATACTTTCAGAAATTCAAATTTTATCCTAGAAAATATCAAAAAATATCAATTTGCAGAGCAAGAGAAGATTGTGTTTAAGATTTCCAACTGGAATGAGTGGCTCGTTTATCGAGCCAGCCATTTCTGTTGTAAACTTTCAAAATAGCCTTCTCTTGCTCTCCAAATGGACATTGTCTAATGTTACCACTGAAGTCTTTTGGGTATGTAACGGGTATTAAAGGGTTAAACAACTAATCATCATCAACTTCTTGTTATTAATAAAGCTGAAATCTCAATATATAAATTTCAGAAAATATTTTGTTTCATACAGATACGAACTTGTCTTAGCTCACAAATTCCAATCCCAGATTTTACTTCTTTTATGACAGTTATAGATCAGTGGTGTTTCGCTTGTATTTATTATATCTACAATAAGGATATATCTTGTTTCAGTTAGCCCTACTATTAACAAGATCATGAATGAGGAAGAATACAAGTACAGTGTGTGCGAGATTGTTCATCAAAACCCCCTATTGTGGGACCCCACTCACAGAGACTACAAAAACAAAGACCAAAAGACGCAAGTCTGGAACCACATAGACAAGAAGTTGAAGCCTTATAAAGCAGGTACGTGTGTCTACATTCTTATGTCCGGCTCATTATGTCCTAATCGTTGCCATCATGGGTTATGACATTTCGGAAAACATGTTCATCTTGCCATGTAACCCTTCCTTGTGGGTCTGAGAAGAAGCTGCACATAGCGTTTCTTACATTTACAGCATCTTGAGGTGCCCTTGAAGCGTGCTGTTTACGAAGTTGAATCATCCCTTCGCCATCTCCAACTTTGAATTGATCGTACCTCACATCACTCGTTCGGTCTACCATGTGACCATCTCTTCTTCTAATAAAGTTGTGCAGCACAGTGGCTGCTTTTGTAACGACGATTGCTTTGTCAGGTTGAAGGCGCATTGGGCGTTTGAAAATATCAAATTTTTTGGCTAGAATCCCAAACGCACATTCAACTGAACGTCTTGCTCTTGAGTATCTGTAGTTATAAATGCGCCTCTCAGCATTCAGGGTCCTGGCGGCGTATGGTTGCATTAAGTTGCATTTCAGAGGGAATGCTTCGTCTCCCACAATAACATAGGGAATGTCCTCCATACTTGCATTTACCGTGAAAAAATCTTTGGGGATGTTCAATCAGTTTTCATTAAAGAGTTGAGAAATTATTGACGCTTGAAAAACGCCTGCATCCGAAATCCGTCCATATTGGCCACAGTCAATGAGTGTGAAGCAGGAATCAGCATCACTGAGAGCTAATAACACAATGCTCGGGAATCCTTTATAGTTATAATACATAGAACCACTGTTGGCTGGGTTTTCACGAGCAATGTGTTTACCATCAAGTGATCCAATTGCAAATGGATAATCCCATAGGCTCCCGTATCGTTCTGCTAGTCGTATCCAGTCTTCCTCGGTAGGTTTGGGCATCTCTAGAGGCTGCAGCACCTGCCATATTGCTTCGCATGTTTGGTACACATGTATGGATATGGTTGACCTCGTCATATGGAAAGGGGCTGACATGGCAGCATACGAACACCCTGTTGCAAGATATCTGAAAATAAAGAAAATAACACAATGTGAATATTTATGAAGCACTGGATTTTTTTCGTTTCAGGTGTTACCTCTAAATCTGCTTGGGAGAACCTATGCAAAGCTTACAACAGCGCAAACCAGCGCCGAAAGAATAAACCATCAGGGAGCGCAGCATCTGATATCAGCAGCTGGAAGTTTGCGTCTTCTATGAGTTTTCTGACCAAGATAAGAAGCAATAGACATACGACGAGCAATCTTGAGGAATCAGTTGGATGTGGTAGTGATCATCCAAATGATGCACAGTCTTCACCCGATAGCGATGGCCCATCCATTATCGACCAAGCAATGAACGAATCCGGCATATCTTCCTTTGGCATCGATGATGATGATGATAATTATGATGAACAAGATAATGAGGATGACGTAATTATCGGAGATCGTTTTATGGACAAGAAGACCATGCAGACAAAGTGTGGAACAAACAGCACGACTGCCACATCAAAGGTAATCATTAATCAGAAATCAAAGATGTTAAAGAGGAAAGTTTATGATGGTGACCATGAAGACGAGGATGGTCTAGCAAAAGCTTTGCAACTAAGACTCCAGGAGAAAAGGGAATCTCCGCGCATGAAGTTCCTGCAGTCAATTCTACCAAGAGTAGAAGCCATGGATGAGGATAGGTATCTAGATTTTCAGATAGCAGGGCTTAACTTGATAAAAGATGCGTCAAAGCCCACCCAATCTGGACCTCATTTTGATGTGAATAGCACCCAGCCCATTGAAAACTCATCATTGTCCAGGCCGGTTACACCCTGTCCTCGCTGGTTAAATCCTTCGCACTTGGTCCATACGCCTGGTGCAGCAATAGACTCCTACCATTCCTCATTCTCTCCAATGCCCTCAACACATTTCCAGATGAGGCAGACCATGGCTGATAACATGTAATTCTGATCCATGTCGATGAGATCATGGTTTTGTTGAAATATCTATATTTCTAGAATAATAAATTTCATTTGGAAAGAATAAAGTCTTTGTTGGTTTTTTACGGTACTCACCTCAATGTCAGGACAAGTTTATGTTCAGCGGCTACTGGAGTCCTCCAGTTGCTTCCAGTTGGTGACATGTGCGGTTCAAGCAAACCCTTTAATTCTCGAATGCTGTCGTAGGACATCCTGGTGTAGTTGAAAAACACATATAGGTCAGGGTTGTCCACTAAATTTCGGAAAGTTCTATGATATTCGCCTAGTATAGGCCTCACTAGGAAATGTTGTCGGCACCACATTGCTCGGCTCCGCACTGCCTTTTGCTGTTTTATTCGCTTATTGACGAGAACATACAGTGCCAGAATTTCTTCCTCCGAGGAATACATTTTAACTTTACTCGTCAGAGTCACCGTGTCAAATGATCGAGACACGAGAATAGCCTATGTAACCCGCCGTGTTGGCGTGACGTGTATCTACGCGTACCGTGTCGTGTCTTCCGTATATCGACACGTTCTATGTAAACGCGGCCTTATGCACTCGGCCCCTGGTAATTGGGGACATTTGACTATTTCGAGCTGTTGAAGGCGCAGCTTAGCTTATGGTTGATTTCCCCACCACTGTGTGCTATCGTTCTAGTATTGATATGTATAATTTCTAGAGATATATAAAAATAATCATATATAGCAATATGCATATTATTACATTGTGTGATTGCTTGCCATCGATATGTCATACGAATATATGTGGGGTTTAATGGATAGATGTAATCTGTCGCTCAAGTTTATGACATCCTAATACAATAAGTCACATATATGTTGACGTCACAATCAAAATGCGTATTGAATGCTGTATCTAGCTCCGTCATGAACATTGAATAGTCCGTTATATATATATATATATATATATATATATATATATATATATATATATATATATATATATATATATATATATATATATATATATATATATATATATATATATATATATATACACGAATTGTATGTCTTTACTATGTAATGAACAGACTTTTGAATATTTTAAACTAATTTGAGTGGGCTCTGTTGCTGCTATGTAAGGATAATTCTGACGGCACAACTCGTCCAAAGATCAAAGAGTAGCAGCGGTTAGCGCCAGAAGCTGTGTGTATATGCTACACGTTTTTGCATGTATACACAAAGATGTTGCGTATATTCGCATAATTATTCTGTATATTCGAAAAAACTGTTTTCATTTGTAACACAATGTTAATGGGCTTCCGTATTTAATTGAAATGAAAAATTAATTGAACAAATTAAAAAAAATTGATTTTAAATTATATGGAAAACTTAAATAAAATATATTTAAGAAAAGTAATTAATTAAAAATTCTGGAAATTTAGATCCATTCTATATAGTATCTCATTGCCACCCTACTACCCCGGACTATTGATTATTGTGAAATAAATTTAGCTTCCTGTCCAAGCAGTTTCAGCATATTCAACAGTTCACCATCGATTGATGATGGAGATATACTGTGTTCAGCGGCTACAGTAGATTGAAACCACCCTGGACACAGCATGCAGGTGCAATCAGGCATTCTTCTTCTCTGGCCACTGCTACTTGCCCTCACCTTAACTTCCCCATATTCTTCTTGGCCATCAGTGTACCAAGTCCGGTTTCTTTTTGATCGCTATGTATTACGCCTAATATGGTTTGGCATCGTCTATAATCTGTGTAGATGTTGGCACCGAATTAAGCACATTACATGGCGTTCTATGTGCAGTTGATTATTATGGCATTCACAGGAAATAGCCAACTATGTTTTCAGTTAGATCGTAAAAATCGCGAAATACCCATATAGTCCCGTAAATCTGGAAAAAGGACCTAAAATTGAGTTCGTTGTCCGATCTTCGGAACTTTTGTTTGACATATAATCTGCAAAGTGGATCTCCATGGCATATATTTTTTTTCTGCCTGCCAAAAAAAAATTAGATTAAACTGTCTTCATTCAGCCTTTTTTGTTACGGGCGGTAGTGACCTGAAACTTTCATTTATTTATTGTCGTAGTTTGCAATACTTTGAAATAAAAAATGCCTAATGCTTCTTTATATCACAATATGGACCAGGAATTAAATTTTGAAGTTCCAACCAACACTGAATATGAGCTATACAACACTGTGTAAACAGATGGTCTATTGTTTCCTTCTCGGTATTACATAATAAACACCGATCTGTACTTTTATTTTGCACATATAAGTCAGATGGCCGACCCATAGCATTCGATGGAGTAATCGCCATGCCAGGTCCCGTGCGTTTGCTGGTAGACAAGGTAGATAGATGTATTGTTTTCTACGCATTTTTCCAGTTCTTTGGCGTGCATCCTAAAGCCTAACCGCAACAGGAGTCTGTCTCCGACTTTGCATTAACATTCCATACCAGGCCCTAGATGCCATGTTGTATTTTATTTGTTCTGACTTAAATACTAATGTTGGTTGCAACATATCTATGTTGCCACGTGCTTTAGGCAATTTTAACCATTCACCAGGTATTGCATTCTTTATTCTAAGAAATAAGCGTTGAGCATCAATATGCCTCATTGATGTTGCTCGTGCTACATCCTGCATCGCGATCCATTTGCGAGATTTTGGAATAACTAAACCACGTAAATATTGAATGCCATTTTTGGCCATAGAGGGCAAATATAATACAGCATCATTATCACAAATCAACTCGTTGCCCCAAAGACGTTGCTCTAAGGCATCTTCCCAACAACAGGGTTGTGGCATTGATTGTGTAAATATCTTTAAAGCTTCGAGCTGTTCTGTATATACGTTTGGTATCTTCTGATGGTTAGGTGGCAGTTTATTGCACAAAAATAAACATGGAAATGGATCTACGTACCTTTGTAGAAGTGTCCTTGCACCACTTGAAAAAGATGAGTTTGAAGTGAGTAACTTATTCAAGAATTTCAGTTTTAGCGAAGCACACTTTGCTAAAACATTAACCAAATCCAGGCCTCCATCATGCTTTTCATGGGCGGGGATTGACTGCGATACTAAATGGGCTTTGTCCTCCCATAAGAAGGACTCAAGTAACGTGTTGATCTTTGACCCTACTGATTTGGGCATATGAACTACAGAAGCGGTATACCACAGTCCAGATAGAATTAAATTATTAAGGACAAATGTCCTGCCAAATACAGTTAGGCGACGTCGTTTCCAACTTACCAATGCACACTTTAGATTGGATAGCCTTTCTTCCCAGTTTATTATTACATCCTGTTCTCTACTAAAGTAAATACCCAACATCTTTATGACATCATCTGACCAGTTAATATCCATAACATTGTCGGTTCTGTCCTTCCAAGCGCACAAAAATAATCCCTTAGATTTGTCTCTATTGACTTTAAGACCTGATGCCTTTTGAAAATCTGATAATACTCCATTTAAAATTCTAAAATCAGAATTTTTACTTGCAAACACAGTCGTATCATCTGCATATTGAGACACAATTAGTGGCCTTTCTACGCCACGTATACATATTCCTTCATCATTAAAATCATTACGTTGCCTCAATGTGGCCCCCAACGATTCCATAGCTATGACGAATAGAAGCGGAGACAATGAGCAACCCTGTCTGACACCTCGTTCCAACACTACAGGTTCAGATAGATGAGTATTTACTAAATAGCAACTTGTTATATCAGTATATAAAATATTGACCCATTTAATAAATCTGGAACCAAAGCCAATATGGTCTAAAGACTTAAACAAGAAATCCCATTCAAGTCTGTCTCGTTATCAAGTGCTATTATTGCTGCTGGGATGCAATCCTTTTCAACTAATTAAATAAGGTCTCGTATAAGCAATGTGTTGTTTAATAGCGTTCTTCCTGGTGCAGAGCACGTTTGATTATCATCAATTACTTCGCCTAGGACTGCGCCAAGTTTTAATGTTAGTGCCCGAGTAATAATCTTATAGTCTACACAGAGTAGTGAGATTGGTCTATAATCCTGTATTTTATTTCTGTCACCGTCTTGTATATAAGCCGAACATATGCTTGGGCCATCGATGGAGGGAGATACCCTTGCTTAAAAATGTTAGCTGCAATTTCCTCTAATACTGGACCAAATATGTGCCAGAATATTTGATAAAATTCGACTGGAAGTCCGTCGCAGCCAGGAGACTTTTCTAACTTCATGCCTTTGAGGGATTTTGTCAAATCATCAATTGTTAGTGATTGGTCACAACTTTCGCGACATGCATCTGGAAATCTTTGCGTCATATTAGCTAAAATATCTCTAGTTGCAGTTTGATCACTTCCCTCAGATTTATGCAATGATTTGTAAAATTTGGATACTGTTTCCATCATCTCTGCATTTGAGGACACTGATACACCATCATTAGTCTTTAGTGAGCGCATTGATTTCTCATTACCTCTTGCTTTTTCCGAGTTACAAAAGTAACTTGTGATAAAGAATAAGAAATCTGACCTTTTGAAATGTCTTTGAGGGATTCATACACTTCCATTTTCTGAATTTTGGTCTCATGTAGAAAAGCAATATCAACTCTCTCATTTGCTAATTCTTCAAGCAGGTGACGCTGCCTGATTTCGGTATTTAATCTTCTGCAATTGATGGTGCAGATAATTATAATTTATAAAATGATGTTTACAACCCCCATCATTATATTAACTTGATTTGGTTTTTTAGCTCGTTTCTTAGACCATTTACCTAATTCTCCTGCGAATTCAATGTTTCCTACTTCTACCACAGACAAATATTCATGTTTGGAAATATCAGAATCATGGCACAGTAGACGATAGTTCACGCCTCTCGCCGTTACATGTGGCACTAACACTTCACCCCCTTCTGATCGGTACATTACCATTTCATCTTTCATCTGTGAACTCTGTGTTTGAATGGACACATCGGATTCTGCAACTGACATTGTATCATCATCCATATCATTTACTTCAATCTCAGATTCTGAGCTATTGTCTTCTTCATGACGCTTATTGCTACTTAAGTAACATTTGGCAGGAGCATCATTTACCATATCTTCAAGCTGACTTAAATCAAGTGGGCTTAGCGGAAAATCGACTGAACTTTCCGTCTTCTGAGTACTAAACTTATCATGTCCTAATTTTAATTCATCTTCTAAGGAATTGTAAACTGGCTCTTCTGTAAGATCATCATTTTCCTGCGTGTCTTTTACAGCCACGTTTGACTCCACTGCATTTTGAGTATTTTCTTGACTTAAGGTTATACCCTCCTCTATACATGAATTTCATCAACTGTAGTTACTTTAACAGGATTTGATGATTTGTTTGTGTCATTTACAGTGGCATGAACCAAAACAACAGCTTCCGTAGCGGTTGCTTCAGAAGCATTTGACTCAGTTGCATCCTTCAATGGGCAATTATCTCCTGATACTGAGGTCTTGTTTTGATTTTTCAGACAGCGCCATTTAAAATGGTCAACTGAACCACAGAGCAAACATTTGTTTCGATCGGGACAATCTGTTGCCAAATGGTCAGAACCTAGGCAGATCTGGCGCTCTTTAATTTGCCCTCTATACCATAAGGGCAGGACAAAGCTGCCATCAAGCGTCAATCTGCTTGTTAACGGGCTATCCACTTTATCAAACCAGATGCGTCTTACACCGTTTTCTAGCGTTCTGCCAAAGGGATACGTTTCCCGTTCAATCTTTTGCACTTTGCATACTTCTTGAGTTCACTCATGATTCTGTCATCTGGAATTTCTAGTGGAACTTTCATCTTTACTAGCAACCTATCTGACTCGATTTCCTCCACGTTACAAACTTCACCTTTTACAATAAGAACATCTTCCAGAGGCTTTTCCTTGACCCCCTCATTTGACACTGTTACATTCCATACAGTTTTAGTAACATTGACAAGCCCCTACAAAGTAGCAGGTCCCGCGCCAACACGTCTTTTAACCCATGATACACGTCGATAGCCGTGACACCCCACCCCTTAGTTGTTATTTTAAGGATTAGGGTACGCTTATAGGTTGCCATGGTGGTTTATCAAAGGAGGAACCCCATACTACTACAATATATAATAAATATATACTTATATAACACCAGGACGTCAGGGAAAGAGCCAAACACTAAATAAATACTGTCCCCTTTTGAAACCCTGACGTCTACCAACAAATATACGAATAGAGAGTACAGTCGTATATTTGTTAGTTTGAACCACTTTCTAAGTGGTTCACTAACACCTAGCCGATTAAAGTATACTAACAAATTTATGAATAGATAGTACAGTCATATATTTGTTAGTCTGTTTGAGTTGACCTGGGACAGCCAACTGACTATAAGGATTTATATAGTTAAAGAACTAGGCATGTGCTTACAAATGACAAAGGAATTAAATCCACTCACTCAAGCGATCTTGCCAAATATAATGCGCTAGCCTACGAACTATAGAAATAGCAGACTGGCGCGGGGAGAAATGTATTGCATTGACCACGGTAAGAGGAGCCCTATTAAATGGCGGAAACCGCCAGCTAAGAGGAATGCCTTTAGAAAATGGAGACACAAAATGCGCTCCAACCAAGACAAGAATTTACAAATTAAACATAAAGTTTGAAAGGAAATACTAATACGAAATATATGTATAAAATTTATCTACAAAATCGCGCTAGAAACTAGCAAATTCGGGCAGCAATTGCAGGGCTAAATAAACGCGTGCGTTCACTTCGACTACTACTACTACTACTACTACTACTACTACTACTACTACTACTACTACTACTACTACTACTACTACTACTACTACTACTACTACTACTACTACTTCCTTCCTAACTACTACTACTACTACTACTACTACTACTACTACTACTACTACTACTACTACTACTACTACTACTACTACTACTACTACTACTACTACTACTACTACTACTACTACTACTACTATTACTACTACTACTACTACTACTACTACTACTACTACTACTACTACTACTACTACTACTACTAGCACCACCACCACCACCACCACAACCACCACTTTGGCAGCAATTGCAGAGCTAAATAAACGCGTGTTTCACTTCGACTACTTCGACTACTACTACTACTACTACTACTACTACTACTACTACTACTACTACTGCTGCTGCTGCTGCTACTACTCCTGCTGCTACTACTACTACTACTACTACTACCACTACTACTACTACTACTACTACTACTACTACTACTACTACTACTACTACTACTTTTTTTTTCTTTTTTTTTTTTGAAAAACCGACGCTGACGCAGTCGGACAAACTTCACGGAGGAACTCCTTTAAAAAGGCTTGCAAACCCCCAGAAAAAAACCTGGTGAACTAGCAATCTTGATTAATATTACACCAAAACAATGATAAATAATGAGCATTAATACAATCTATAAATACATATGGCTTAAAAAGTATAGATACAAAACAATAGGCTGATAAAGCTCCGATAGCAAAACAAAACTTAACAAAGGCATTACTATTCAACCCAGCTGTAGTAGTAGACCCGTGTGGCGAGTGCAACTATCCAACAAATGAAAAGTGCCTCGTCAATCTATGACAAATAAGTCAATCATTGACGCCAGTGGGCTGATTCTCTAAAGATCATCGGGCGTAGTAGCATTTGGGTAGTATAATACATATAGTCGGCAGAAAAATTTCAGAAAAATTAATGGCACTCTTGTTTACATTTTCAATTTACTTTATTGTAAGGTTTTGTAAATTACCATTCAATCCATGTGTGGTAGTAGGCCCGTGTGGCGAGTGCAACTATTCAACAAATGAAAAGTGACTCGTCAATCATTGACAAATAAGTCAATCATTGACGCCAGTGGTCTGAGTCTTTAAAGATCAGCGGGCGTAGTAGCATTTGGGTAGCATAACATATATAGTCAGCAGGAAAATTACAGAAAAATAGATGGAAATAGATGGCGCTCTTGTTTCCATTTTTGATTTACTTTGTTGTAAAGTTTTGTAAATTACCCGGGAACAAATAACCCTATAAAACTCTGTGCAAATTCCTAAAATTACCTGGGACAATTTTATAATTCAATGGCAACTTACTTTATCGATTGATTATTAAATTACCTCAGTCTGTTTATTTGTTAACATGAATTATTAAACATAACAATATCAAAGTGCAGACTAAAATGAATTACATGACACAGATTAATTAAAAGACACAGATAAATCAGCTGTAGTAATTAAATGATTTAAGCTAGTGCAGGCTCATTTATTTTTACAGCTCCCAACTCTATTGAAACTATGTTTGTTTTGCACCATATGTCCTTGAATACTTTTTCTTGACCATGCTGCTTTAATCTAAAATATTCGCAAGGAATATGATTCAGCAGCAATGAACGAAATATTGCCTTTATTGCTCTATTGTGATTGCCCATAGATGGATTTTTCGTCTGTGCACACCGATGTTTCCAAATGGCCCAAACACCTATGGTTAGTATTGTTATTAAAATAGTCCTTTCAGACTTTATGATATTTACACCGCTTGATCCAAATTCTCTAAATAAGACTACATGCATGTCTAGAACAATGGGCTTCGCTCCAAATTTTGGCAAGATTTGGCTGATATAGTCCCAAAATTGTGACGATATTGGACATTGCGCAAATAAATGCTCAATTGTTTCCTCGTCTGTTTGACATAAGTAACACCTATCAGAAGTCGTAATATTGCACTTGTATGTCAAGTGTCCCACCCATAGCCGTCGATGTAGTAATCGCCACAATAAATCACGAGCCATATTTGGTATGTATGGAGAATGTAAGATTTTCCATACATTTTTCCAACTGGATGGTTTATAGCTTGAGTCATCCCATCTCCTAATTGCTATGGGAGGTGTTACTTGTTTTCGTCTCATAATATGGTACCATTCCTTGGATCTCATCTTGTATTTTAACATCTCATCATCAAGAACTAATGCGGGTTGTGGAGTCAAACTATTATTATTTACATTTGGCAGACGAAACCATTCAATTGGTACAGCATGTTTTATTTTATTTAGCAACCGCTGGACATCTATATGCCTCATATGTGTTTTTCTAGCTACTTCTTGCATTGAAATCCATCTACGTGTTTGAGGGTGTATCATATCAGATAAATGTTGAATGCCATATTTTGCAAAGGACGGTAGATAAAGTACTGCATTGTTATAACATATATTACTATTGCCCCACAATTGCTGTTCTAGTACTTCCTTCCAGCACATAGGTGGAGGCATGTATCTGTCAAATATTTCTAACTCCTTAACTTGATCTTTAAACACATCTGGTATCATTTGGCTATTCGGAGGTGGCTTCTTTGAGGTAAAAACATGCTCCGCCAGAAATGGTTCTACAATTCTCTCCATGAGAGCTTGTGAAACACATGCCCACGTCTCATCTGATGTAATAAGATCGTCCAAAAATGTTAACCTTAAAGAAACACATTTCACTTTAATATCAATTAAATCAAATCCTCCTTCTAACTTAGCATTATTGAGAACACGATGGGAAACTAAATGATTCTTTTCTTCCCATATGAATGACAATATCAACTCATTAACATCCTTTTCTACATGTTTGGCATGTGTACAACAGATGCTGTATACCATAGCCCAGATAATGCCAAGTTGTTGACAACAAACACTCTACCAAAGATTGAAAGACGACGACGCTTCCAATTTGCTAATATTCTCTTAAGCTTAGATACTCGTTCATTCCAATTTTGTATTGTATTCGGTTTCCTGCCAAAATAGATGCCTAAAATCTTAATGGTATCATTAGACCAATTGATTTCAAGTGGCTGGTCATTCCTCTCTTTCCATGGCCCCAAAAATAATCCTTTGGATTTTCCTTTATTGATTTTCAAACCAGATGCATTTTTCTAATACGTGGTTTAAAATTGCAAAATCATTGTTTGAACTGGTAAACACAGTTGTGTCATCAGCATATTGTGACAGCTTAAGTGGTCTTTCTATGCCACGAATACATATGCCTTGAAAGTTATTATTTTGCCTCAATGCTATGCCAAGTGATTCCATCACAATAACAAATAATAATGGCGATATGGAACACCCCTGTCTAACCCCACGTTCTAAGACAATTTCTCTGGATAATTGATTGTTCACTAAATAGCTACTCTTGATATCCGTATATAAAATCTTAACCCATTTAATAAAGTTTGAGCCTAACCCAAACGATTGCAAAGAATTAAAAAGAAAATCCCATTCCACACGGTCAAATGCCTTTTCATTGTCCAAGGCAATCACAGCTGAAGGGATGCTATCCTTCTCAACCAATTGTATAAGGTCTCTTATTACCATGGTATTGGTTAGAATTGTCCTCCTGGGTACAGCACATGTCTGCTCTGTTCCAATGATTTCTCCTAAAACACTACCTAGTTTCAATGTTAGTGCTCTGGATATTATTTTGTAGTCTACACATAGTAGAGAAATTGGTCTGTAGTTCTGAATTAGACGTCTGTCATTTCCTTTATATATTAGCCTTACGTATGCCCTAGCCATAGTTGGTGGTAAATGGCCTTTCTAAAAAATGTCAGTGCCCAATTCTTCCATTATTGGACCTACAAGGTGCCAAAACGTTTGGTAAAATTTAACTGGAAGGCCATCACACCCCGGTGATTTTTCTAGTTTCATACCTTTAAGGGATTTAGTTAAATCTTCTAGTGTTACGGGTTGATCACAAAATTCACTGCCTGTGTCTGACACCTTTTTGTCTATATTTGCTAACAAATCCAATTTTGCATCTTCATCAATTCCCTCTGACTTGTACAATGACTCATAGTAATTGCATACAATAGTACTCATTTCATTGTTGGTAAAGACGGTTGAACCATCCAGCATGTTTAATGAGCACATCACCTTATCTATTGCCCGTGCTTTTTCTAATGTGCAAAAATATCGGGTTGGCTTTTCCCCTTCTGCGTGCATCTGGGCTCTTGCTCTAATTTTTGCACCCTAAAACTCATATTGTTCTATATCTCTTATTTTACTTTTAATTTTAACCAGTAATTCATAATAATTATCTTCACCATTATTTACTTTAGCATTAATTTTCATCAGTGATCGATGAAGTGTTTTCTTGCGTTTGCGTATTTCCTGTGTTTTTCTAATAGCATACTTTCGGGAAACATACTTTAAATCCAGTTGTACATCCTCCCACCATTGCAATGTGCTCTTATATGATGCTTTCCTATTAATCCAATGTTGCCTACAACTCTCTATATTATTCTTATAAAATTCTTCTCCCAACAGTGTTGTGTTTAATTTCCAAAACCCGACCCCTTTTGTTACCCAGTCAGCATTGGCAAAGGTTACACAAACAATGTTATGATCGGAGAATGCAACTGGCTTAATATTAACATCTCTCCAGTACCCTGTTAACAAACTATTCACATAAATTCTGTCGATCCTTGAACCAACTTTACCATCTACCGAAAATCATGTAAGATCTTTACCATGAGGTTTTGATATTCTATAGGTGTCAACCAAATTTTCATTATCACATATTTCTTTTAAGAGTCTATGTGATGTATCAGTATAAGTTGAAGTTGCATTCCTGTCATTTTCTTTGTCTATGACACAATTAAAGTCACCACCCATTACTAAGTTTTCAGTGATGTTATCTAGTGCTGTTTTAGACATCTCCTTAAAAAAATTACGACGTAGTTGATGAGATGCAGGTGCATATATACACAGCAACGTGATACGTGTTTGTTGTATATCTAGCGTGACTCTCACCCAGCGACCATTTGCACCTGATACTGAAGAGATTATATTTACATAGGCTGAACAACGAGGGAGTATAACAATTGCTACGCCTGCACTATTATCTTGAGATAACGAATAAAATATTCTGGATCCAGAAATCTTTTCTAAATTATCGTATGATTCTGACTTCTGAATTTTTGTTTCCTGTATCAAAGCAATGTCAATCTGCTCATTTTTCAGAGTCTCTAGTAAGTGACGTTGCTTTATGTCACTATTTAAGCCTCTACAATTGAGTGTGCAAATTAGCATAAAAGGTAATAAAATGCTTTGTAAAACCGCCATTATTAAGCTAACTAGATTTTGTTTTTTTCGACCCTCGCTTAGACCATTTACCTATTTTACTCACAAACGCTGCATTACTTAGCTCAACTTTTTCCAAATGCTTATATTTTAATATATCTGAATCATGACGCAGATGCCTATATTTAACACCATTTGCCGTCACATATGGAACTAATACCTCTCCTGCCTCTGACCTGTACATGACCATTTCATCAGGTGATTTAGAACTCTGTGTTTGTATGGATATATCAGATTCAGCGACTGACATATTATCATCTTCTATATCACTTTCCTCTATTTCTGATTCAGAACTCTCTCCATCTTTCTGTCGCTTTGTTCCACTCAATCTATCCGAGACACCAATTACTTTCTCTATATTATTTAAATCGTCTAGATTGAGTGTACTCAGTGGAAAATCAAAGTTAGTTTCAGTATCTTGCGACCTTAATTTTACTTGTCCTAAATTAAAACTCTCTTCCAGAGGGTATTGATCATCATCTTCAACTTGTTTGGTATTAGCCTCTCTGACATCAAACTTGGATTGACTTGTTACTGGAGTAAGACTTAGCCCCTCATCTAGAACCTCTATTTCATCGCCTGCAACTACAGCGATTGGATTCTTAGTTTTTTCCCCATGCTTCTCATTAACATGGACTTCAGCTACAATCTCAGCAACTACTGGTTCGATGATATTTTCCTTAGCAACGTGCTTCCCATTAGTATGGATTTCAGCTACAATCTCCGCAGCTACCGGTTCTATGACATTCTCTTCAGAGACAACTTGCTCTGCACTTTTATCAGCACCCTTTTTGACATATTTGTTCTGCGGGCATCGCCACTTAAAATGATCAGATGATCCACAAACTAGACATTTGTTTTTGTTAGGACAATCTGTTGCAAGATGTTCTGTGCTTAAGCAGATTCTACACTCTTTGATTTGCCCCCTGTACCATAATGGCAAGATAAATCGACCATCTATGGTGACCTTGCTTGGGAGAGGATGTTCTACCTTTTCAAACCAAATTCTTCTGATGCCATTTTCTAAGGTTCGATCAAATGGATAGGTCTCGTGTTCTACTTTGTCCACTTTGCCATACTTGATCAATTCAGTGATAACCCGTTCATCTGGGATCTCTAATGGAACCTTCATCTTGACTAATAGACGATCAGAATCTATTTCCTCCACATTACACACCTCACCCTTCACGACAAGGACCTCGTCGAGCAACTTTTCCTTCACACTTTCATTAACTACGGTGACATTCCATACAGATTTGGAAACATTAACGAGACCTTGAAGGACCCGTGGCCCTGCCCCAACTACATCCTTCAACCCATGATACACCTCAATTGCCGAAACACCCCAAGCCTTTGTCGTGATTTTAAGACTCAGGGTACGCTTATATGAGGTTGCCATGGTGTTTTATAAAAAGCAGAACCCCATACTACTACAATGTATAATACAAATATATAACACCAAGACGTCGGGGAAAGAGCTAAACACTAAATAAATAGTGTCCCCTTTTGAAACCCTGACGTTGATGATGATCAATACGCCTATGAGTGCACGCCTGCATGCTCGCGTGTGATGAATGCACACACGCGCCACGCACTGAAAGCAGAGCCTGCAATGAAGGCATTCGGGCATGTACTGAAGGAACACCCGCACACGCGCACGCACCGTACACTCTTTAAGAACACCAAATCCACGAACGCAAACACACATTCGTACGCACACACGTACGTATTATTAGACGAGTGTATGTACAATGAGTGATCAGGATTTCATAGCGCTGGCCCCATAGATGTCGTATGCACCGACTAGATGGCTCATGCGCATACCCTCACTGCCAGGCCAGTTGTCACGACCAGAGGCGAATTGAGTTCAGTAAATCGCCATTGTGCATGCCTGGGTATTGACTTACTGGCTGACGCAGACGATCAGCCGCATATATAGCCGTAAAAAATTACTAAATTATCTTTGGTAATCTGAGGAGAAATTGCCCAGACCCAAATTTATATTATGTTTCAGAAATAAAATTGCATTGCCTATGTTAATTTGGACGCTCTATTTGACTACGTAAAAGGATTAGTAACAAAACATATTATTTTGGTGACTATACATCCGGGGAGAATATACTGAACTTAGCTAATCGTTCTTCTTCATATAAACTGCTTAAATTGTGTTGTATCTGAGCCTGATGGTAAATTCGAAGTTGATTCCGCGTCGGCTGGTACAATTACCAGCCAGAAATTGTCCAGAAGTGGTGTGCACAGTGCATTGTGGAATGATATTTCCACAACATACGTAAATACAAGACGTTCTATTCTGGAATACGTGGCAACATGGTAATCCGTTTCTACATCTGCCTTGCCATTCTCTAGCTAATAGCTAGCCATGCTTTAGACCTGGTGGCATCAGTTAAAGACTTGGAAATCAAAATTACATGCAAGTAAGTTGTTTAATATTTTGAAATTTGACTGATGGCTATTGCTTCCTTTTCCATATACAATGGAACATTCCAGTTCATCCCTCAACCCTCAATCATATGACGTCATACTCATCTACGTTACGTGCGTGATGACGTCGCAATCAATTGCGTCATGAATGATGTAGCCAAGTTAATTGATAACGGGCTAAGCGTTGTTGTACGAATTGTATATCTTTACTATATAATAAACATGCTGCTGAATATATTTCAAACTATATAGCTATAAATATGCAACTTGCTATAGTTTCGAAATAATCAACAGCTTACCGGTATAGCTTCCTGGAAATTGATCGTCAGCTAAAGCGGGAAAGTTCCATTCTTTATGCCGTCATAATGAACTGGATATGGTATGGTTTGGTTTGACACATTAAGGCACACATCCGGTATGCATGTAGTAGACATGGGTCATACATTAAGCTCTCTATATGAAGATAACAAAGGAATCTAGTTTTAGCTATGGCCTGACCATCTTTAGCTAAGCTCCACCAAGACTCCGCGGGTGTTGGCCTCGGTCATATAATAGATGGATACACTTTGAAAGGTCCGTTTAGATTCAGGAAGCACAGCTTCCTGAATCCAAACGGAGCTTTCAAAGTGAATCCATCTATCATAAGACGTCCCAATCAAATTGTGAGTTGCATGCTGACGTCATAATCATGTCCATCTTTAACGCGTAATAATCTGACACGTTGTACGAATTGTATGTTTTTACCATTCAATAAATATTCTGTTGAATATTTTGAAACTATTATAACCGGGCGCTGTTGCTGTCATTGCCAACAGCTTACCTGTATAGTTTTCTATACTATAAGGGACTTTGTCAGAACAAGATGCAGGTAAGCTGCTCAGTTAAATTAGTTTCAAAATATTCAACAGCATGTTTATTAAATAGTATAAACGTACAAAGCTTAGTCCGTCGTCAATTATGGATACGTTGCGAACTTAGCTATGTATCTGTATGTGGAAATCCAGCCTCGATGGGCTCACCCCTATTCCGTAGGCTACGAACGATTCTTCAAAATGTCAATATAACACAGTTTTAAATACACGAATACACGAAATTTGCTCTGACTGAGTCGGGTTAAATTAATTAATGTCAAATTGATTGCAGAGTTTTTCATTCACACATTAATAAGAAAGTTATGTTAGTAACATTTATAACTTGTAGAAGAATAGGTAAATTTTAGATTGTGTCTGATTTACTTTGATTAGTGCTCATAGACGTATTTATACATACACAATTGCCTCAATCAATTGTGTACGTTTGAGGTGCAAGGCATAGCAGAGAAAACGTGTAGTTTTCGCAATTTTGAGAGAATTTGCTGGGGACAGCTTAATATTCAATCTAGATATCATCATTGTATGATCAAGTATCAGCCGAGTTGTATTTTCGGGATCAGCTAATAACGTGTTGATGATGACTGGGTAATTTTCTAGGTACATGGTAGTGAGAATACTCTTCAAATATGGTTTTCTTGACTCCTCCAATGCTGTACATAATGTAATGAAGTGATTCCTGTCCTCGGGTGTTGAATGGCAAAGTAAACTCTTTTCAGAGACAACATATTGATTGAAACGGGCACGATTTGCTTGCAAGATGTATGAGCCAGTCAGAAAGTTTGCCTTTATTACTGCTCGTCTAACATCCCTTGTTGTGTTGTCAAGTGAGTTCCAACAGTGGTGAACGTTGTTTACAGTGCATACATTGACATTTAAGTATTTTGTTGATGTCTTCATGACAAAGTCTTCTTCGAATTGACAGTTGGAATAGTTCCAATGCATTAATCTCAGCCTGTGTCATCTGAATGACCTCTAGACCAAACAGTAATCTTGGAAGACAGTAGACTTTCCATATATGCGCTGAACTTAACGGGGAAAGTCCACCATTTCCATGAAGTCCAGCTCCGATCAATGAATAGCCTGTTCTTCTTGTTGCTTGAATGCGTTTTTCTACATTGCCTTTCCCATTTGCTGACCGTTCTATACCTAAGTGAGTTTCACATTTAGATTCAAGGATCTGTCTGTCTCCTAGATGAATAACTGGAGCAGATTTAGTACGCTTGTTTAGCGAAATCAATGCGCTTTTTCCAGGGTTCTTCTTCTTTCTTCTTTTCGTTCGCTGATCATATCGCCAGTCCTGTAAATGACTATCGACATGATCAGGGTTTATAGTGTAGCGCTCGTGAAGTGTGTATTGATGAACTATGTTTAAGAGCTCATGTAGGTGATCAGTGTCCTGAGCTAATAGGGCTATGTCATCCGCACACGTTGGTGCACTGCAGTTAATGTGTCCAATTTTAGCACCAATATTTACATCTTCAATTATTTTGAGAAGGTTGTTATTGAAGAGTTTGTAATGGATTGTTGAGAGAATTCCACCTTGGCGTACTCCTTGGCGTATCACAAATGGGTCTGAGAGGGTTATTTTCATCTTGATGGAAGATTGAGCATCAGTATATATCTCTTTGATGGTTCGCCATAATGATCCTTCAATTCCAATGTTGTAGATCTTTCGGAGTAAGGACGCATGCCACACTACGTCAAATGCTTTGCAAGCATCTAAGGTTACCATACTGAGCTGCTGATGGTTGTCTTTAGCTTCATTGATCACTTCTGAAATAATAAGTGCTGTGTTTACTGATGATGATCTTTCAGTGAAACCTCTTTGCAGCTTTGACTGCTTTGTCCGTTGTGAAATTACTTTTTCTAAGATCTTACCTACAATTGAAAGGACTGTTATTCCTCTATAGTTGCTAGGCTGTTTTTCATCTTTACCCTTCTTTAATACTGGAGTTAAGTTCCCTTGCTTCATATCAGATGGAATGTAGCCTGTACTGATTATATAGTTCATTAGCTTTACGAGATGATGTGTTACCACAGTTGGTGCATGCTTTAAGTGTTCTGCTGTTAGCCCATGCAGGTCTGCTGATTTGTTATTCTTAAATCCTGCAATGATCTTTCGGATCTCTGCTTCAGTTACAGTTTCACATTCTGTCCCAGTAGTACGATTGCTACACACGTCTTCAATTATCTGGACATCACGTTCCACAATTCTCTTGTGCTCTTCATCGAAGGCTTGGTCTACCAGGGGGATGGCGAGTGAACCAAAATGGTTCTTGAATCCGCTCAAGACGCCAGCATCATCATTGCATATTTCACCATCAATAATAAGCTGATGCATCCCTCTTTGACGAGTTATGCGCTGCTTTGCTATCAACATGAAAAATGTCTCCTTGCCATTTTCATGAGCCTCCATGATCTTATTATGCAATGATGTTCTCGTTTCACTATTTAGTAGTCGCATTGCTTGTCTCAGCTTCTGACGAGCTTCTTTATGGTTATTATTGATATTGCTGTTGCTGCTGTTAGGTCTACCATTGATGTTCCATAGATAATGTGCCTTCTTACTCTTGTGTATTAAACTAGCTATATGTGGAGTCCATATTTTGATTCCCTTTCTTTTTTCTTTTGATTTCTAGACTGACCAGTTGCTGTGATTGAGGCACTATGCATCAAAGTTGAAAGTTTCCGGACAAGTAGATCAGCAGCAAGGGTTGAACCAATCTTTGGAGTGTCTTCTTTTAGAGAAACATTCAGTAGATTTTTGTAACGTGTTGTATCACATTTATTCCATCGTACAACTGTTGGTATCAGGTTATTTACATTGCTTTTACTGTATTCTGCCAATGGTGACTTTGGCTGTAATTTTACTGAAATTGTTATTCCCACATCAGTGTGGTCTGAGAGATTTAGATGATGTTTGTCAGCTATGTTGACTTGCTGAACCAGATCTTTTGATTTACTAGTACACATCCAGTAGTCAATTTGGGATTTTGCTCTTCCACTCGCTGAACCGAATGTTGACTGAGAAGGGTAGTTACTAGGAAGTTCTAAATCATGCTCTACCATATCTCTCCTAATTATGTTATCTCTTGAGACACCTTGATTTCTGTGCAGTGACGCATTTAGATCTCCTGCAATTAAGATGTAATAGGATTATGTATACTTCTCAATCATTTCATGCAGTTCGTCGAGCACAGTAATGTACTCTTCTTCTGCTTGAGCAGTGTTCCGTGCTGGCATGTAGACATTGATCAGGCATATAGGAGTGTCTGCATCGATCTCTATGGCTAGAAACTGTTACAACCATCTGAATAGTAACATACATATCTAGATCCTTTGACCAGGTGATAGCAGTTCCACTGTAGGCCGAGGTGCTTGTAATGGGGGGATGGGATTCTCATCATCACTGCATTTTACATGAAAATTTGGGTTGTTGTAGACATCTGCAAGTTTACCACTCTTATATCTGTGGAGCCAATGCTCCTGCAATAGAATAATTGAATTTTGCTTGGAGAGCAACTGGAGGTAGTTCATATTTGTTTCTTCACTCTTTGTATTTAATGTTGTCATCTTCAATTCCAAACCTTTGGCCCAGGTTAAACTCTGCTGAGTTGTACTGTATTCGAGTCTGATGAGGCGGTATCAATCGCAATCTTCTCAACCGTGGCGGCAACTTGTCGATTTGTGACTGATGGTAAGGTGGGTGAAGTTGATAATGTAGTTGGAATGAAGTTTGGTGGTTGTGACTTGGCATTTGGAACTGTTGTTGTTGAGGCCTCGCAAGTAGAGGATGATCGAGTTGATGAAATGGATATTGCATATCCGCTACATGATCTGGTATGATTGGTCTGTTTTTTTTGAATAACTGAGACTGATATGGTCTGTTTGGCTGAGGTGGATGCATTTGTTTTACATGTGGTATAATCATTTGTGGGTAGACTAATATTGGTTGCAGGTCTACTGCAGCAGCCCTCTGTCTGTTTCTCCACTGTGTGTTTCTCCATCTTCTCTTTTCCCTTTTCCGATGGCCATTCTCTAAAAAAATGATGCTGCTGTTGTCGGTAGGATTGCTGAGAGTTTTAGCGATTGACATCAGATTGGCGCAAAGGTGGAACAAATATGTTTTCATAAGCTGTGTGTTGATGGCTTTCTGACCCCTTAGAGTTTGAAATCTGATGCATAGGAGCTGGAGGGTCATGCTGAGGCCTGGAGTTTTCCTGAGGATAGTATGTAGTTGATGAACAAGGCTGAATGTTGCGCTCTTTGACTACTGCAGGATGATGTTGCTCGCTTCTTTCTTTCACTATCTCCCTTTCTAAATGACTGACTCGGTTTTCAAGCAGCTTCAACTCACGGTCTGATACTCTTGAGCTCAATTTTTGGAGAGAACAGTTGCATACTGATGCATCATGCTGCGCCACACTGTTATTAAACTGGTTGTTAAGAGATGAACTAAGTTTGGCCTGGTTGTTTGGCAGAGAACTCTCTGGAAGCAGTGGCTGCTCAGACCTAGCTGCTAGCTTTAGCAGTAAAGTACGGTTACTCGTCTTGAGTTCAGTAATTTTATTTTCCTAACACTGCTATAAATGAATGAGAGTATGAGTTCTGTTCCAGCTTGTTCTTAAGTTCGAATTCACGGGCGGCAACATTCTGTTCAAGGTCCCGAAGCATTTTCTCTTTACTATTCAGCATCTTCTCTTTGTGTTTAAGCTCAGCTGCTCGTAATATATTGTCATCATCTAATGGTTTCTGAGATGGCCTGCTAGCACCTACTGCTGGTGAACGCACATATGCTTCCGTTGGAATGGTTTCTTCATCAATGCCAGTCAGGTTAGTTTGATCGTTATTATTGATTTCTGTTCCCGATTGATCGGCATACACCTGAGTAGGTACGTGTCCTACCGATAGTTCTTTTGGTGTAATTCAGTTAGGTTAGGTATATTGTCCTTCTGTGAGCAGATAGCTTGTTCTGCAGTTTCCGTTAACATGATGGTAGTTGACTCATCTGTGAAACTTGTTTGATGAATGGTTAAGAATACCAGACACTTGAAAAATACATCTGATTCAGTTCTCACTGTGTCATTTGGTTTCAGGTTTGAACATCCAATAGCTTAATTGATTATGATGTCATCTTTGATATATGCAACACGGGTGGGGTGGGGGTGGGTGGGTAGGGGCTATAGCCGCATTAGTGTGATACATACACCAAAGGGGGCGAGAGCCCTGTTGGGTTGACGCGCGCATCGATTGCGCGGTCGCCATACTAGTTTGATGCATACACCAAGGGGGCGAATGTCATATTAGTTTGATACATATTACTTTGATACATGCGTGGATGGGGCATTGCCATATTAGGTTGATGCATACACCAAGGGGCGGTAGCAATATTAGTTTGATGCATACACCAAGGGGCGGTAGCCGGATTAGTTTGATACAAAATTAGTTTGATACATGCACCGATGAGTTTGTAGCCATATTAGTTTGATACATGCACCAATTCACCTTTCCAGAGTACCCACCCATCATATGACGTCATAATGAACTGCGTGATGTGTACAATGACATCGTAATGAATGACTTCATGATTGATGTCGATAAGTACGTCACGAACGCATATTTGAAGACGGTCTATGCGTTATTGTACACATTGTTTACTTTTACTATTTAATAAATATTCTGTTGAATATTTTGAAACTAATTTGATTGGGTGCTGTTGCTGCCATAGGCAGCATCAGCACCCAGTCAAATTAGTTACAAAATATTCAACAGCTTCCCTGTATAGTTTTCAGTACATTGATTGATAGGGCATTCGGGGATCGATCACTCCCAACACGACGAGGTGTGGGTGGAGCTTAGCTAGTGATGGGCGGGGCATAGCTAAAAATTAAAGGTCCATTGAGCTAGCTATAGCCACAATAGTTTGATGCATGCCACAATGGGGTGGTGGTCATATTAGTTTTACGCGGGCACAGATGTGGTGTAAGCTATGCTGTGTTGATTCAGGAATAGATGATGGTAATGGCTGTGATACATTGATGCATTACGTGGTGCAGCTATGGACCGTTCCACCTTTAGCTATTGCCTGACAATCTTTAGTCCTGTTGGGATCGATCGATCCCTGAACTCATGGACTATTAATTTTCGATTTTGTCAGCGCATTACTTTGCTTTGCCATTTATTAACCCTTACCCTGCTGATTTCAAAATTCTACATTTTCAAGTTAGATTAAAAGGTGACCTGGTATTTAGTTGGAACACATTTCCGCGAAGATGCTGTTGTTATAAACAGTAACGTCGTCTACCGAAATGGTTTTAAAACGTATGCCCGTTTCGTTGCTATTGACACACTAGTAGTTAAAATATTAGTATCAGAATGGTATGTGTTGATATGATATCAAGAATCACCTGCGCGTGCCATAACAAATAAGGCGCTATCACTATACAGCGAATGGAAGAATCCAGTTTTATCTACGCCTCGCCCATCTCTAGCTAAGCTCCGCACATGTTTGGCCGGGTTGGGACCAATCGATCCCTGCAGTCTCTGAAAACTAGATATACAGATAGACTGTTGAATATTTTGAGACTAATTTAACTGGGAGATGGTGCTGCCATAGGCGGCAACATTGCCCAGTCAAATTGGTTTCAAAATATTGAATAGCATGTTTATTAAACAATAAAGGCATACAATTCCTACAACTTGAGGGACTATTAATTGTTTATGATGGACTAAATCGCGTCATTCGTGACGTAATTGATCATGCCATCAGATAACATGTGAAGTTGTTGATTATGACGTCATATGATTGACTGAGAGACTGGCTTCCTCAACTGGCCGCATAGATTGAGTATGGACCTTTCCATTTTTAGCTATGCCCCACCCATCACTAGCTAAGCTCCACCCACACCTCGCCGTGTTTGGATTGATCGATCCCCGAATGCTATCAATTTCCTGAAAACTATACAGGGACGCTGTTGAATATTTTGTAACTAATTAGACTGGGTGCTGTTGCTGCCATAGAATTCAACAGAATATTTATTAAATAATAAAAGCAAACAATTTGTACAACAGCCCATAGACCGTCATCAAATATGCGTTCGTGACGTACTTATCGACGTCATTCATGACGTCATTCATTATGATGTCAGTGTACACACCACGCAGTTCATTATGACGTCATATGATGGGTGGGTACTCTAGAAAGGTGAATTGAGGAAGATGTCGACTGAATGAGCCAGTGCCCTAGAGAAATTAACTTGCTCGTCTAATAAACCAGTCGACATTTGTCGTGCTTATTTGATTTCATGACGATCCTTATTGCTGGGAAAACGCATCACCAGAAAAGCTAATGGTCATGGGAATAATGTATTTGTTTAAATGTGTTGGTATGTCGCGTGGTCTACCCCTTATGATGACCTTATCCCACTGGACGTGGCTACCATATAGTGTGAACTCCTTAATTGATGATGTTCGGGTAAATATGTTGAGATTGGTGCGCGCGTGCATACGGGCGAGTTCGTATGTGTATATGTGTACACGTGCGTTTTTTTGTCTGTCTGTTTGTGCATATTTATATCTGCGCCACATGGACACGGATGTACGTGTGCGTCAGCGGACTCTACATAACGTCAGCAGTCTGAGCGTACGTTGGTTTATAGACGTACATTTGCACATACGCATGAGAGTATAAAACATATAATTCAATAATAGGGACTCATTAATTGAAGTTTTGATTATGGTATGGAGATTTCTCTTTTACCTATGCCCACCTCTAGCTAAGCTCCAGCAACACTTCGCCCGTGTTGGGATCGATCGATCCACAGAAGCCATGACTGTCAATTTCATGAAAAACTATATACAGGTAAGCCGTTGCCTATTTTGCCAATAATTTGACTGGGTGCTGTTGCTGCTTAAGACAGCAACAGCGCCCAGTCTAATTAGTTTCAAAATAGTCAACAAAATATTTATTAAGGAGCAGAGGTATCACTTCGTACAGCGTGTCGGACTATTAAGCATTTAAGACGGACTAAATCGAGTCATTCATGTCACAATTAATTATACCGTCATCCCACACGCCACGTAGTTGATTGTGACGTCATATTACGCCATATGCTGGATGGATAACCTGGAAACGTGCATTGAAGTTTTATTTATGTAGACTAACTGTCATCCAAACATAATCTCTGCGTTCATTGCATGTGAGCTCATGGCACTGTATTCTAACTACATACCATAGATAAATGCATTGTGGGTATTTTGAAAACAATTTGACTGAATGGTATTTATGTCTACGGTATATAGAAAGAACGATGCACATTATTATCTGTCTATAATTGACGGTCTATGCGTCATTACAAATTGGTCTCAAAAGACAGGTGGTCGCTTAATACAGGACAACACAGTAAGTGGCATTTGTATCATGGCGATTCATTAGGACCTGTATTTACAACCACACATCTTAATGAACTGCTGTATGGTGGGCCAATACAGATGGCTCTGTTATGGACAGGTTAGCCTGTGACATAGCAATGCTCGAGTGGCATCCTATCCACTCCCCCAGAACATGATCCGAGTATATCACATGTTAAGCGGTACTAGAGGTTTGTGTCACGTGATGGTGATAGTGTAGGCTGTGCGTGTCGAAATTGATGTTTAAACGAAATAGATACTCTGAAAATTTAACCCTTTGATGGCTAAATTTGTTCAAGAAAATCAAAATATTCACTTAATGAATACCTTTTAGAGGTAAAAAAAATGGCATGCAAGAATATTTACCACTGGAATGACTGGCTCAGCATTCCAGCCAGTCTTTCCATTGCCTTCAAATGGACGGCTACAGATGCCTGTTTTGGCCGGATTCACCATGACAGGGTTACCGTGTTCTGAGCAAACACGTCCGTCACCTAGTTGATTATGAGGTTATATGATTGACTGAGACACTGGGTTCCTTCATTTAGCAGGAAGCTTTAATTTCAAAATATAATATGCATTAAACTGTGAGGATTTGAATTTGGCTCTTAGGGTTAACCATCGGAATACTGTTTTCAAAATAGAGGTACCCATTTCTAGCTATGCCCAGCCCATTTCTAACTATGCCCAGCCCATTTCTAGATATCCCAGCCCATTTCTAACTATGCCCAGCCCATTTCTAACTATGCCCAGTCCATTTCGAGCAATGGCCCGTCCATTTCTAGCTATACTCCGCCAATTTTTGTATTTCTACTTATAGTCTTTGAACCCAGAATTCACAGAACTGCACCTTCAAGGTAACTATACAGGCAAGCTGTTGAGTATTTTGAAACTAATATGACACGGTGCGGTCAAATTGGTTTCAAAATATTCAAAAGAATGTGTATCAAAATGTAAACCCGCCAAAACATACAATCCGCACACTTTACAAACTGTTCAATCTTTACGACGGAGGTAGATATGCCTAGGTATTAATGGTTGTGAGACCAGCCTGCTTATACGTGACGTCATTGATTATGAAGTAAGCTATTTGAGTGAGAGATCCGATCCCCACATTGCGTTATTTCAGGCTATTTGTACAGGAATGCTGTTTAATATCTTATGATGTTATTCTTTATCTGGTGAAGACTGTGCTCAATAGACGTGATTGGAGACTATGCTACGATAACATCTCATTAAACTTCTCGTGCCCCATTAATTATATACACTTTTCACGAGATATGAGATGTCTGCTGATTTTTGTTCTATTTACTTAGCATGCTGTGCTACACAGCATGCGACGCTACACAGCATGCAACTCCCTGACTCCATAATCGTTGTAACTATTGGACGCCATATTCGTTGGGCCTATTGTATGTACAAGCTAAACTAAAAGAACATGTCTGCACGTGAAACTGGTCATTTGGCCACCAACTCTGGACGCTTAAGCATGCTCGTAGGACATATTCACGGCAGTATATTGAACAGGCTGCATTTCAATACTGTTCTACTCAAGTTGGTCAATTTCCAGGCGAAAAAAGAGAAAGCTTTTATATAATTTGCCAATAATTTGCTTGAAAATGATTGCTATCAATGACAGCGGCAGCATTCACTCACATTTTCTCAAAATAATTAGTATGTAATGCGATTGCTACTTGCTACAGATTGCATACAAATCTGAATAAAAATTGTTGCTACAACAGATTTCAGTCAATATATTCTAAAATAATCATCATAATTACCAGTCCATTCACTACGGATTTGAAGAGTAATTTATCTGTAGGTTGTTGATTCCTAAGGCAGCAACAACATTATTGAATTGCTAGGCGCACGCACACAATCAACTGGCTGCCATTATTTTACCATGCAGGTAGTGTGAGCATAGGCAAATATAGGCCTTCTATCAAAGAATAAATGATTAGCCAACAGTGTGTACGTTTCGGTGACAGATTGTGCACCTGTTTAAAATGCATTGCTCAAACAGAAATGTGCACGGCTTTGCTTTGCTAAATATTTTGTTCGTGCATGCATATCGTATCTATGTGGGATTACTGTATTCTGCGGGTGTAGTAGTAGAAACATCCTACAGCTTCCTCAGATTCATTCTTGCTTTCTTGAGGTCCCCTCGTAGCACGCTTAGCAAACTTTTGCAATGTTGTCCTCTCCTGCCTTTGCATTTGCTTACTCTGGGTAGTGAGAATTCCAAGATTCTCTGTGCTGGTGTTTCTTCTGGTATCCTTAGCACATGGGCACGCATGGGCCATCTTTGCTGGGCGACATTTACAGCCAGCGGCAACGTGTCACACATCTTGTATGGTCCATCATTGGAAATTATGCTGTCCGGCCATTTGTGTCCAGTGATGGTTCGTAGGTGTTTGTGGTGGCAGACATCGAGTTTTTCTAAATGGTGTCTTTGATCTACGAATCCATAGCTTCCAGAAGGACTGGACAGCTATGTTCCTCATGTCCCCATGACGCAGCGTGCAGCAATGTCAGCAGTTCTACAAAGAAGTAAGCGCTAGATTCTACTTGTCCTCCATGGTTCGCCGCCACGTTGTGGATCGTCTTTAGTTTCCTGCTTTGTAGATAGGTATATGTGGGTGAACTCCGCTTTGGAAACATTCATAAATAGATTCTCAATTTGTAATTTTCTTGCAGCTATTGGAAGAAGATTGTTAAGTTGTTTCTTTTCCTCATCTATGATATCCACATCCTCGGCATATTCCATCTCTAGCGGCATACCCAGTGTTGACACAGCGAGGCTAGGTCTTATGGACCTTTCCGGCACGGATTACAATGCAGCAGCAAGGTAACAGGTGAAAAGCACAGTAGATAGACCATCTCCCTGTGGGGAGCCAATTGATGTCTCAGACGCTTCATACTTCACTGACTCGACTCGTACTCTCAACTTGGTGTCTGCAAGCAGTAGTCTCACTAGTCTTAGCTCATCTTTATTGCAAATGGCCTAGTGTAGTACATCTAGGATCTTTGAGCGTTTTATTGTGTTAAAGGCTCGTGACATGGCAATGCCCATTTTGTGCAAATACCGGTGTTTTGACATGGCTATCGACACAGGCATGTGTTGAGCCCATACAATGTCTGCGCAGTGCTGCTGTGTCCACGTTTGAAACCACTTTGACATGATCCGGTGAAGTCATCAATCTTGTTTCGGATGCGGCATACAGTAACATTGTATATGATTTTCAGTATGCTGTTGAGGAACACAGTGGGGCACAGATTGAATTGGGATTGGGGTGGGTGCGGGTTGTGGTCAAGTGGCTTCTTGGGCTTGGGTAGGCCGATAAGGGTGCCTTGGCCTACAGCGTCGATGGGAAGACGGTGCCTAAAAGCGGAATTTATTAGGCGTGTGATCTGTTTTGAGATAATGCCACTTGCATATTTGAATAGTTCATTGCTCATGCCATCAGGTCCAGATGCACGTCCTTTTTTCATGGATTTACGTGTCTTCTCACATTCTGCTCTTTTATTTGGTGTTAGTAATGACCTGGGGGTCTCCTAAGAACCGGTTCAACGGCTCATCATCGTGGTCGGTGAACTGCTTCTTGAACCATTCTCGGCCTCAGCGTATCAAGGCCTATACTAATTCTACTTAGATAGTATGGACAACACGTATTCGTCAAAGTTGTTGGTGCCTTAGTAATCAACAACTTCGTCAAATTGGTCTTCAAATCCGCAACGTGTTTCAACTGAAAGTTATCATGATTATTCTAGAGTATTTAGACTGGAAGGTGTTGCAGCTACACTTTTCATTCATATTTCTATCGAATCTAAGTAGTTATCACATTACCTACTAATTATTTCGACAATACTTTGACTGAATGTTGTTGCTATCATTGATATCAACAACTTTTACGCAAATTATTGTCAAATTATGTCAAAGTTATATCGTATTTTCTCCTGGAAATATACACAGTCGTGATAGACAGTATTGAAATACAGTCTGTCGGAATTACTGCCGTGAATACATCTTGCGTACATTTGCTTCCAGAGTCGACTGCCAAATAATTATTTTCATGTGCAGGCCGTGTGATTTTGTTTGAGAAATCCTGACCTGGACAGACAATATACTAAACGACTATGGCGTCTAATAATTGCAAAGATGCTGGGTAGCATTGTACTCTGGGTAGCATTGCTTGCTTGGTAAATTGAACAGGGATAAACAAGCATCTGATATCTCGTGCAACAGGTCTATATTTCATGGGACACGAGACCATTAAGGAAATCAATAACATTATTACCTGTCTGTAACGGGCACGGTATGTACCGAATATTGCCATATTCAAATATAGTGAAGGGAGATGGTAGCCTATTACCACTACTTTCCTATAGTAAGCAACACGTACTGGCCCACTGGTGTGTGGTTCTACAGATGTTCTTATCACCACACACCATAGTGAACCGCCATTTGGCTCCAATCAGAGGTGTGCGATGTAAACAGGTGTATCTAATTAGCAATTAATGACGACTTCTGTACAGAGATCACTTCATGTTGACGTGTTCGCTTCTAATCTACCGAATTCGATTGAGGGAAAAATTTCTTGCTATGGCCCGTCCAATCATGTCTAGCTAAGCTCCGCCCACTTTTTACGTGTGTTGTATTCGATATGAAAATTTGAATTTCCCGAATCTAAATGCCAAGGTAATGGTGTTGTTAAGTGATGACGTATGCGTACCTCCGTGCGTACAATGATTGTCAATGGACCTTTCTAAGTTTATCCATCCATCATATGGCGTCATATTATGTCATAATCAACTGCGTGGCGTGTAGGATGACGTCATAATCATGGCATCATGAATAAATCGAAATAG
This sequence comes from Chaetoderma sp. LZ-2023a, assembly GCA_034401795.1. NCBI lineage: Eukaryota > Metazoa > Mollusca > Caudofoveata > Chaetodermatida > Chaetodermatidae > Chaetoderma > Chaetoderma sp. LZ-2023a. Next base: position 64,676,701 of record CM067365.1, read on the forward strand.
TCCGTATTCAGTGCTTAATAGTCCGACGAGTTGTACGAAGTATATGTGTTTACCATTTAATAAATATAATAAATCTGTTGAATATTTTGAAATTAATTGGACTGAACGCCATTGTTGCGATAGCCAGCAACAGCGGCAAGTCAAATTAGTTTCAATATATTTAACAGTTTACCTCTATACCATTTTGGAAATCGATGGTCACGGAGTTCAGGAGCAAGGTGTGGGTGGAGCTTAGCTAATCGTCGGCGGGGAAAAGGTAAAACTGGAAAGGTCCATTGACAAAACAATGGTCAAGTTCGACTGGCTAACCATAGTCACTTTGCTGATTTACTAAACATGCGTACTTGATATGCCCGGTCGAACAATGGATAGTTAACTGAATTCGTTGGTACCCGATTACCCCCATTAACTAGTATTGTAGAAAATCTTGAGCCGGGTACCTGTCTCGATTAGCCCTTTCTGTCGTCTGTGTCACCAATCGTTCATAAGTTAGGGAACTATTAACATGTGTACGTGCATCTAACCGTGACAAGCAAAACAAATCCACTATTTAAGATTTTACGGCAATTTCATACTAACCACTTGGAACAGAGCTTGGGTGCTCGGTTGACTAAATTTACTAGCTAGTTGACTATTTCAAGTTTGACTGTGATCTAGTTAGCTATAGCTAACTATGGTTAATGAGTCGAACTTGAGCAATGTCGTTAGTCAGCAATAAATGATGATGTCATAAACACACAATTATGACGAATTAAAAGCAAACGGTAAACTTCTGGTTCACGAGGCACGCACATGACGTCAAAGTTCATAAGTCAATGGAGGAATCAAGTTGTAGGTATACCCCGCCCATCTCTAGCTAAGTACTCGCTGGATTTCATTTTCCATAAAACTATACAGGTAAGCTGTTAAATATTTTGAACCTTGAATTAAATAGGTGCTCCCAGCAAACTAATTTGATTGAGCGCTGTTGTTGCCTAGCAACATCGCTCAGTTAAATTAGGTACGACATATTTAACAGCATGTTTATTAAATAGTAAAGATATGCAATTCGTATACCAACACTTAGTCTGCCAACGATTAAGCGTTAGTGACGAACTTATCTACTCCATTCATGAGGTAACTGATTATGACTTCACCCTACACGTCACCTAGTTGAGTATGGCGTCATATGCTTAATGAATAAACTGGAAACGTCCACTATACAGGTAAGTTGTTGACTATTTTGAATCTAACTTGATTGGTAGTGACTTCAAGTCAAATTAGTTTCACAATATTCAACATATCACACAGTTTTTCACAAGAAGATACAACGTTGGGACAACATAACTAACTGACTTTCAAACAGCCGACGTCAATACAACTTTGGGCCATTGTAATAATTTTCCATGAACCATTCACACGTAAGGCCAACTTTAGGCAAAGAAGTGAGGGAATGATGATGGACATTGTGGGGACAAAGAAGTGAGAGAATGATGATGTGCATCGTGGGGACAAAGAAGTGAGAGAATGATGATGTACATTGTGGGGACAAAGAAGTGAGAAAATGATGATGTACATTGTGGGGACAAAGAAGTGAGAGGATGATGATGTACATTGTGGGAACAAAGAAGTGAGAGAATGATGATGCACATTGTGGGGACAAAGAAGTGAGAGAATGGAGATGTACATTGTGGGAACAAAGAAGTGAGAGAATGGAGATGCACATTGTGGGGACAATGACGTGAAAGAATGGAGATGTACATTGTGGGGACAATGACGTGAGAGAATAATGATGTACATTGTGGGGGACAAAGAAGTGAGAGAATGGATATGTACATTGTGGGGACAAAGAAGTGAGAGAATGATGATGTACATTATGGGGAGAAAGAAGTGAGAGAGAGTGATGGTGTGCATTCTGGGACAGATAAGTGAGAGAATGATGATGTAAATCGTGGGGACAAAGAAGTGAGAGAATGATGGTGTACATTGTGGGGACAATAAAGTGAGAGAATGATGATGCACATTATTGGCGGAAAAGAGTGAGGGAATGATGGTGTACATTGCGGGGGCAATGAAGTGGGAGAATGATAGTGTACATTGTGGGGACAATGAAGTGTACGAATGATGATGTACATTAGAAGAGAAAGGAGTGAGAGAGTGATGGTGTGCCTTCTGAGGACAGACAAGTGAGAGATTGACGATGTACATGATATGCGTTCCTTGTCCCTAAACTGTGCGATTTAACCTGCATGGCCAATGATGGTTTGTCATGGTCAATTCATGGTCAAACCTTGGTCAAACCATGGTTTGACAGTGGTTTGATACTGGTTAGGAAAACAGGGCAGTTAAGCTTTATTTCACCCATGGTCAAGTTCGACTAGCTAACCATAGTTAGCTATAGCTATCTAGATCCCAGTTAAACTTGAAATAGTTAACTAGCTAGTCAACTATAGTCGACCGAGTACCCGAGCGCGATTCCAAACATCGTCCTATTGCACGGGTCTCGTCCTCCCGCTCTGCCGCAGCGTAGCTATGTGAGTGGGCATATGTTAGTATGATGGGCTTCAAATGGCTAGTATAAGATTGCCGTAAAATCCAAAATGGTTTTCGCTTCCCACAGTTAAATGCACATAAACGTGGTAATATTTCCATAACCTATCTAAATTTGATGGCATTATGGTGTTCTATCGTAAATCAATGTTCCCAAGGCCCATTTCCTTCCCACTCTATATTATATGGAAGCTTTTTGACATCTTAGCGGGCAAAAGTAACCCATTTTCACAGGCCCTCACAACAGACAACAAAAAGGGTTAGTCGCGATTGGTACATGGCTCCAAATTTTCTCCAATAGTAATTCAATGGGGAATCGGGTGCCAACGAACTGTAGTTAACGATCCATCGTTCGACTGGGCATAGCACCTGCACATGTTCGGTAAACCAGCAAACTGACTATGCTTAGCCAGTCGAACTTGACCCAGGTCACCTGATCAATTTCAACATTCACACTGTTTTATGTACATGCACAGCTGTGAAACAGTCAGATAGTTGGCATACTGTTAGAATATTGTTTGAATACCACTACACATATATACAGTAACTTATATCATCCTTATCGTTATCATCATTATCATTATTACTATAATCATCAAATACAAATATAACTCGCATGTCGCAATTCGCAATCATATGGGTAAATCACATAAAATTGTGTTTAACTCCACCAAACTGTTTCCGATAAAATAGCATGAAAGACAAAGTCTTTATGACATTTGAACTTTTGCCACAATCCCCTGCCAATGGGGTGGGGTGGGTACGGGTGTGTGTGTGGGGGGGGGTGGGGGTTGGTTGGGGGTGTGTGTGGGGTGGGGGGTGGTGGGGGTGGGGGGGGGGGGGTGGGGGGGGGGGTGGTTGTGGGCGAGGGGGATGGGGGGGGATCCAAGTACAAATGTCACCTCGCTTTAGAAATTTGGTTGAATCCCTTTCCGTCAAATGATTTGTGGGGCGATAGCGTGACGGACATGGTTTGTTAAAGGATATTTTACCTTTTTCAAAACCATATATATAAATTTTGACCATTTAATCAACGAGTTATGGTGAGACGATTGACGTACCGGTAACGCGCTTGGCTTCGAATCAGCTGTCAGGTTCACATTTCCGTGAATTACAGATCTCGCAAATCGTTTGAAACAGGTGCAATCTTTTTCACTCTCCACCCAGAAGAAAATGGTATCAGTGTTAAAACAGGGGTAGTGACGAGTAATAAACTGAAAAAACCAAAACCAGCCTAGATATGTCATGAATGGGACCTCGAATGAGCAACTCGATATACACCAACCAAACTAATAACTACTAGTCCGCTACCTAGTATAGTATGAATGGCACATATAATTACCCTCAACCCATAAGGGGAACAGGGTATTGCGATCGGGTTGGTATGTCTGTGCTTATGTGTCTGTCTGTGCGTCCGGAGTTGCACTTCAAAAACTACTTATCCGATTGGGCGCAAGTTTTAGCACAAGACAGGGGTAGGGTGTTGGAGTATAAAAGGCAGGGCTCTAGATAAGCTTTTCAATAATTGGGTGATTCCCTCTTAGAAATTTTGTAAATTGTTTTTTTTGGAAATTAATTGGGGTTTTTAATTAAGTTATTATACATTATTAGCAACAGAAATGAAATTAATTGGGTGATTGGCTATTTCGGCACTCATGGCCATTTTTATTGCGTGAAAACGCAAAACCCCCGCTTATCTAGAGCGCTGATCCAGATAAAAAAAAGCCAGATCCGGATCAGATCCGTTTCCGGATCTATATGGATATCTGGGAAACACCAGTTTGGTTCAAATTTTAACACACCAAATGAACCTAACATGTAAGAAGAATTCCAGACGCCAGCCCTGATACAGATAGGAAAGCCTGGAACTGGATGGGATCAATTTCGGGATCAATCTCAGAAACTATTTGTCCGATCTGTTTCAAGCTTTAACACAACCAAGGAGCTTTACATGTGATAGGATTCCCAGACGTTGACCCTTGTCCATATACCCCGCTCTGTTCGGATCGAATTCCGTATATGTGGATATCTCCGAAACTACTCGTTTGGCTCAAATTTGAACACAATAGATGATGTAACCGTACATTATGATTATACAATATCGCCAGTGATTCGAAACATCTGGAAAATCGCTGAAATCCAGGCAATCAAGAACATGTTTGCGGTGTGACAAAAGGCACGAGGGCGAGGGTCTGCAATCTCTGCTTTTGTTGTCGAAATTTTATTGTGTAAATTTGCCACCATGCGAGGTAGCTTCGCCACTGGCTTGATCGAATCTCAAATCAGCTTTCAACGGAACGTGTTTGGTGCCATTTTCCAGCGTGGCTATCATGAAACGCCTCCCGTGTCAGGAATCTTAGGATACGACTACCGCCCTCAATGAAAATGCTATTGATATACTCAAAGGGATGAGAGGATGGTCAACCGCAACCTCACCAGCCAAACCAGAGCGGGGTGGGGGTGGGGGCTGAGGGTTGGGGGGGGCAGTGTAGGGTGCAGCTAGGTGAGAACTTTAGCAGGTCAGACCACTACGATGCTTTCATAAGGCGAGATTTAAGATCAACTAGGAACAGTAGGTCATAGTAGCTCTTCCAATAGTTCTGTCATTGATGTGTCTGGTAATGTGGAGGAGGATGTGGAGGAGGATGTGTGTACGTGTGGTGTGTCGTATTACATTTACACTGGATACGATTGCGTTCAATGTTTCCAATAGCTCAACTACTACAGTTAATGTTGTCACAAATATGACCCGTTCCGTGTAAGTAAGAGTTGTCATGGCGGAGCTGAGGACATGCGACGATTACCTTGGAACTTGTAATAACTAAGCTGTTAACTTTGTTCATGCAGTAGTTCATGGCACGTTAGGTATGCCATCAACATGAAGCTATAACTAAAGGACATTGTCAGTTGCATTCATTGGCAAAATGAATGAATACATTTTAAGGAGGCGTGGGTGTGTGTGGTTGCTATAGGGGCTGTTGGGCCGGGTGGGGGTGGGGTGTGTGGTTGGTGGTGGTGGGGTGGGGGTGTTGCTATAGTACCACCCCACACCCCACCTTTCAGAGCTTCACAAAATCTTAAATGTTATAAATATGCAGGGGAGTCGCAAATGGCAAGGTGGTAGGGCAGTTGCCCAACCAATAATTTATTCAGAAACGAATTTTGATTATATGTAAATAACTTCTAGTATTACATCTATAGATCTATAAAGTGAATACAGGATAATCTTTCTAAGAGAAATTGCTAATTTGTATTAAGAGACCATCTGTCTTTTGTGAACATTTCTTGGTGCTTCATAAGGCAGTCATTGAAGACAGGTTTGGCTATAGTACTGTTTATTCTTATATTTATCTGTTCTTTGTTAGCTCACCTGGGTGAGCTTATAGCCTTATACGATGGCGATTTTTCCATCATCTGTCCTTCGTCTGTCCATCACAATAGTGGCACGTTTTGCCATTTGTTGACGGATTAAAAACAAATTTGGCAGACATGTTCCTTTTGGCAATATCTTTTTGGGTTATGAAAATGAAATGAATACACCTATTAAAACCAGAGTTGTGGTCCTGTTTCAAAAAAAATAATTGTTGACAATTTGTTATTTATCATTAGTGTAAATTAGTTTTCTTTTGTGTACATACATATTTTAAGGTATTCAAAATAAAAACTTATTTAACCCTTGTCCTGCTGGATAGGCATAAAATATTTATCAACTGTTTGCAGAAATCCTGGTGTTCATTTTGAGAATGTTTCAGCTCTCTATGCCAGCAACACGATTCAGCTGCAATATCTTTAAAATGAACATCAGCTATCAATTTATCATGCTAACGTCTTTTAAAATAAAATTAGATGTAATTTGCACGCACAGTAAATGTACATTTTGCTTGCTCAGAATGCAGGAGATAGCTTCTCAGAACATCTAATTACTTTTACCAATGCGATCACCCCCCTTTCACACCCTCCCCCAAATCACACACACACACACACACACACACACACACACACACACACACACACACACACACACACACACACACACACACACACACCACCCACACACACACACACACACACACACACACACACACACACACACACACACACACACACACATACACACACACACACACACACGCACACACACACACACACACACACACACACACACACACATACACACACACACACACACACACACACCCACACACACACACACACACACACACACACAACTTCAAATCTACGACACTGTTACTGGGATAAACACGAGCTAGGGGTAGAACATTGATATTGCTGACACTGATTGTAAATGGTTATATCTCTGGAAACGCATGGGCAATCGGGTTTATTTTTATATTCCAATCAAGCTGATGATACGGGGATTGATATGATGTCAAACACCTTCTGATTCATCAAATATAGCTTATGTTGTAAGATACGGCGGGAGGGCACGTTTTCTTACAACACCCCTCCATGTGCTATACTCCCCTATAGGGTTCCATATATATTTCATACCATATATAATAAATCGCTGATCCTAAGCTGTCCTAACGACTCGGACGGAAAAAGTACCATGCATCTGTGAGATGATATGGCATTATAATTTTTCAAAAATCGTCAACATGCATGTCAAAATCTATTGAGAGCGTATGGAGACATTTTGGAGATGACGCAGATACTTAAGGCAAGATTCAGGGCAAATCATAGATATGGACAAATATGATAATATGATTAATATAATCACACAAAGTCTAAACTTAGCGGTGACCTTAATCGAGCTTCTACACTTGTTCTCACTGTTAAATTTCGTGATTGAAAGAATTTCCTGAGATATGACATGAAAACATAGGCTGATTGATGAAAATATATTGCAACATAGGCCTACATACATGTAGGCTTAAATGTAGGTCTATCTGTCCGCAATCCGTCCTGCATATTTTCAATATCGCCACGATTATCTCCGCGTAGGAACATTGGCGAAAAGAGGGGTGGCAGCTCCACCCCACCCCTACCCCCTTCAATCTTGGGTCGGGGTGGGTGGGGTTGCGAAACATGTGTTTACCGCACCCATATTCATCAATCTAAAATACATATCATCTCCGAACATATAAATTTCGAAATCTTTCTCGAGGAAAACTGTTGACGCCCACCCATACATTTGGGATGACTTTGCCCACCAAACCACCCCCCACTTTTCGAGTCCTTTCTACGCCTATGGCATGGCGATTGTTAATAAATGCGAACAAGTTAATTTGTCTATTCATTGGTAAATTCTTACCAAATTCATGGTGCATTACCTGTGAGATCATGCTAGGAAGGTTTTTAAAAACATTTTATTGTAACATATGTACAATGGGATTGGGCACAAGTTCTAGCAACTTATTTTAGCCCACTCCCTACTGAATTATTAGACGGCAACACTGTTTGGCCATGTGCTAAGGATGCCAGGAGACACACCGACACAGAGATCCTTGGAATTCTCCCTACTCGGAGCCAACAAATACAGAGCCAGGAGAGGACGTCATAGCAGAAATCTGTTAAGCGCGCTGCGCGGTGACAAGAAAGCAGGATTAGGTACACTCACGTCAAGAATGGACCTGAGGAAGCTAAGGATTTTGGCTGAGGACAAGACATAGTGGGCAAAAGCGAAGAAGGGCTGATTGCAGCTGTAGGATGTTTCTACTACTACAGCCGCAGAATACAGTAATCATATATGCATACTGCCGCAGCAGATACTTACACTTATATACACAAATTTATATTTATGTTTACATAAATCAGAGAGGGAGACAGAAAGAGAGGGAAGGGGTGAAGAGGGGCGGCGGTTAAAGAGAGAGATGGGGCGAGAGAGGGACCGATGGGTGCGGTGTGTGGGCTAGTGTGGGAAGCGGTGGGTGCGGTGGGGGCGAGAGAGGCGTGTTCAAAATGTAAAAAAATCTATTTTTTAATTTGTTTAATTTAGTAAATTTATAACTAGTCTAACCTTTATCTTTTCGGTCTATTTACATTTATTAATTTTTATACGCGCGACACACTATAGGTGCAGCTTCTAAGGAACCTTTGTCAGAAAATGTCAAGAATTTCACAGAACGACAGACTGACAGACAGACAACTAAAACCCCATTAATTAAATTTCACCCATCCATCCATCCACTCACATAGCCTAATCTCAAACCCAGCCCATTGCAAACACTCCAAGACACTTCTAGTATCTGTGCGAGCGATGGTCAATGTTTGGACATATTCTTCGAATGACACAGAAAACGCCCACATTAGAATCCAGTACTGACTCAGATATAAAACGTGCTTAATATGTTTAGGGGAAGGCCCTATAGTAATCGCCGCACCCGTCTGTCCGTCCACAATATCTCGTAAACAGCAAGCATATCATACAGAACCGCTGCAGATATTTTAATGAAACTTGGTGTATGCCTCAGTTATGATACACAGATGCGCCTTTTAATGAATTCACCGTTAGGCCTAAAATTTTGGGTGAAAATTGGCTTTTTAATGCAAACATCATATCATGCAGACTCGCTCAAAATAATTTAATAAAGCGTGGCAGGTAGCTTCTTTATGAGGTCTAGATGTGCCTTTTAAAGGATTCACCTTTATGGGCCTACGTCCAAGTTTTTTGGTGCAAATGGGATTTTTATCGCAAAGGCTCACGATTTTAGTCAATTTTTTCGAAACACCATATCATGCGGGATCACTTGACATAATTTAATGAAACTTGGCAACTTGCCTCATTATGATTGGTTAGATGTGCCTTTTGAAGGATTCACCTTTATAGGTCCGAGATTTTAGTTGAGAACCGGCTTTTAATACAAAAACTCACGATTTTTGTCACTGTTCTCGTAAACTGCGTATCATACAGAATCACTTATTAGTTTAATAAAATCTAGAAGGTAGCTGCTTTATGATGGATAGATGTGCCTTTTGAAGTATTCACCTTTAAATGCTCAAGATTTTGGGTGAAGATTCAAACTCATGATTCTTGTCCTTGCTCTCGCAAACAGCATAACATACAGAAACGTATCAGATAGCTTAATGAAACTTGGTATATATCCCTCACTTATCATACGCAGATGTGTCTTTTGAAGGATTCACCTTTATAAGTTCAGTATTTTGGGTGTGATTTTCACGTAAACAGCATATCAGCATTTTTTAATTTTTAGTATTTTTTTAATTATTTTATTTATTTATTTATTTATTTATTTATTTATTTATTTATTTATTTATTTATATTTATTTATTTTAAATAATAGGCCTATGAGTGCATTGAATAAACTTGCTACCTACAGATAGAGAAAGGCATTTTCAATGATTAGGGGTTGGGGTGTGGAGGCTCTGAGTCAAACAACGTTTTCTGGTTTTATTTGGCTAAGTCTTACGTCCACACCTGTGGTCGCAGCTAGTATCTCTGGATATGGTAATGCATATATCATGACATCAGTAGTGACAGAAACCGGAGAAGCGCGCCTAAATGTAGGCATACAGCTAATATAACATTTTGTCTGATAGGCTAATTGATAAACCACGATTTGCCATGACATGTTGAACTAGGCCTGCCTTCATACAGTGACCCAAAAGATGTCCAGTTGTCCACACACACGCTGCAACCCCGTAAGTCTAATACGTCTAGTGTAAGACATACGCCCTATATTGATCAGCTTTTGTGAATTATTCAGGACGATAAGTTTAGTAGGCTACAGTATTAGATATATTCAAAATTTTGGCAAATTTCTCGTTGGAAAAAAAAAATTCGTATGCGCTGTATCTTCTAAAATAATAAATTGGATGAACCAGAACGTATACCATTAAATCCCATATTAAAGGTGCATATTCACACCAAAATGCCCGAAAATAATATTGTTAAAATTGTATAGGCCTACGTTTAGAGGCTTAGAATGTATGCCTAGATTAGTCCTCGTTCTCTGACTCTGATTCTACCCTTCTATGCCGATTCTGATATGCCGAGCAGTCACCATAGGGCGGAGTTAGAGAACTCGGACTAGCCTAGATGTAATGAAAAAAAATACATTTTAACATATGGTGATATCATTATGTATAAATTAATATAATGTTTTATGCTGTGAAATTGAATCAGAGACACGAGTCCTTATTTCAACTTCACAACTAAATATATTATAATAATTTATTCAGAATTAAACCAACATAAGTTTTATTTCGTTTCCTTGCATTTAGACACACTTTAAACCACTAAACGTATACAATTTAATTATTTTCAAGCATTTTGGTGTGAATGTGCACCATTAAATCAGCTTATATCCGCGAGTAATAGAGCTAAATGCGATTACGATCGGAACAGTAAAGCCATTTCTCCAACTTCTAATCACCCGCCTTGTCCAAGAGAGAGACAGAGAGAGAGAGAGAGAGAGAGAGAGAGAAAGAGAGAGAGAGAGAGAGACAGAGAGGAGAGGGAGGGAGGAAGTGAGTGAGGGGGAGAGAGATAGGGAGGGGGTGGAGGGAGGGAGGGAGGGAGGGAGGGAGAGAGAGAGAGAGAGAGAGAGAGAGATAGAGAGAGAGAGAGAGAGAGAAGAGAGAGAAAGAGAGAGAGAGAGAGAGAGAGAGATATGTAGTAATATGAATTGAATTAATCGTAGGTGAAACTCTAGTTTTATTATTGTATTTGCAATCGTATGAGAGATTTGCATAAAACATTTATGGTTAGTCCTTGCATATTTAAAATCCAAGTTTATCGCATTCAAAGTGAAAATATGTATAGGGCATTGAATACCTTGAAACTACTTTGAGTAGAAGCAACTTCTACCACATAAAAAAAGCTACCAAATAATCACCATATTACCATACATCGTAAGTTTGCCATATTTAGTATTTTGGGCTGCACGCCTTAAAACGGGAATAGTGCATAGTGCCGATGATGGAATAGGGAGTGTAGTGGAAACTAGCTGTGTTTCAAGCGAGTTATGTATTACCATTCACTGTACACAACTCTAAAGCACGTTGCGGGAAATATACGTATCTACCTCCTAACAGCAAGCGTTTGCTGTTAGTTATATATACTGAGATGTTTTCAATAATTTCTGGTCAGCAACTTAACTATATTTTTGAAACAAACAATGTGTCACTGTGCATGGAGATGCAACATAATCACACATTAGTGACAAATATCTTGAACTATAACACCACAACACACAAAACAATGCTGGTTTGGAAGTATATCGTCTATCCCTATTAGACATGGCAGTCGGTATATTAAACAGTTTATACGCACGTCATATGTGCCGGATTGTACCATATTAACCCCTTTTGTCTCAAGAGCGCATTAAAGCGCTCTAAATAATATTTATTTCAATTAACCATTTAATTGCCAATGCTTTTCAAGGAAACTTTGGTTTTTGTAAATTTATAGCGAACATTTACAAACAAAAAAAGAGTCTGTTATCCTTCAAATAGACATTCATCAAAAGTGTGATCGTCAATAAAATTCAAATTTCCGCTTCGCCAATTGCAGAGCAAGAAGAGTATTTTTGAAAATTTACCACTGGAATAACTGGCTCGCATTCCAGTCGTAGATTTTCAAAAATATTCGTCTCTTAGCCTGCAAATGGACATTTCTCAAGATCACTGCAGAGGTCGGGTTTTACCAACTTGGCCATTACACTGTTACGTTGACATAAGAGCGTTTAAGGCGGCCTATGTGGCCATGTCAGTCGCTACGTGACCTAGCGACAGATGACGTGGAGAAACGTCTGCCTCGACATGGATTTAGATGGACAGAACCTTTGGCGTGTGCAAGGTTTCCAGTCTTTGGTTTATGCGATGGCGTTCAAGAAGACATGAGCGGAGGAATTACTACCACATCTACAATACATATAGCACGACCACCACACACGAGATGTTAGCCAATCGCATTGTCAATATAATGTTAACCATATTGCCAAATATCTTAAACTACGAAAACCAAGACGATGCTGCCATAGAATTCTATCCGATGCCCATCACGCTAGTTAAGTTAAAATTCATCCCGTATTTTAAAAACTGTCTATGTACGTTATATGTGCCGGAATGTACCACATTGAAGCAAACCACGTTGCCGTACTGGTCTCTATCTGATCGAGTAAGAAATGGATGTGAGACAGTCAATATGCATTTAGTTGGCGTGTGACTTGATTCCTGTATCTGGTTTATGTGAATATGTGTTTGAAGAAAGTGGCAATACCTAAAGAAACAATAACACCCTCATAATCCCGCCATAATCCCATGAGACAATTACAGTGTCAAAGTGCAAAGGCTTACATTATGCCCATACCAGCAACAGCACTCAGTTAAATTAATTTCTAAAAATTAAACAGAATATTTATTGAATAAAGAAGACATGCAATTCGGACAGTTTGACGGACTATTACGTTTTAATGACGGACATAATCACATCATTCATCATGTCCGCCTAGATATGAGGTAGGTGATTATGACGTCATATGATAGATCGCTAGACAGCAGTCTTTCATTTCAGGCTTCCTGTACTGTCAATATTGCCAGCATGTTCCCAGGATGCGTTGGTACCAACACCAACTGGATATAAGGGCATCAACAGATGCCGTGGGTAAATATGCGCACATTGTTCTCATGATGAAGTGGGCAAATATGCGTACATTGTTCTCATGATGACCTGGACAAATATGCGCACATTGTTCTCTAGATGAAGTGGACACATATGCGCACATTGTTCTCTAGATGAAGTGGACAAATATGCGCACATTGTTCTCTAGATGAAGTGGACAAATATACGCACATTGTTCTCTAGATGAAGTGGACAAATATGCGCACATTGTTCTCTAGATGAAGTGGACAAATATACGCACATTGTTCTCTAGACGAAGTGGACAAATATGCGCACATTGTTCTCTAGATGAAGTGGACAAATATACGCACATTGTTCTCTAGAAGAAGTGGACAAATATACGCACATTGTTCTCTAGATGAAGTGGACACATATGCGCACATTGTTCTCTAGATGAAGTGGACAAATATACGCACATTGTTCTCTAGATGAAGTGGACAAATAAACGCACATTGTTCCCTAGATGAAGTGGACAAATATACATACATTGTTCTCTAGATGACGTGGACAAATATACGCACATTGTTCTCTAGATGACGTGGACACATATACGCACATTGTTCTCTAGATGAAGTGGACAAATATGCGCACATTGTTCTCTAGATGAAGTGGACAAATATGCGCACATTGTTCTCTAGATGAAGTGGACAAATATACGCACATTGTTCTCCAGATGACGTGGGCAAATATACATACATTGTTCTCATGATGGAATGGACAAATATACGCACATTGATCTCCAGATGAAGTGGACAAATATACGCACATTGTTCTCTAGATGAAGTGGACAAATATACGCACATTGTTCTCTAGATGAAGTGGACAAATATACGCACATTGTTCTCTAGATGAAGTGGACAAATATACGCGCATTGCTCTCCAGATGAAGTGGACAAATATGCGCACATTGTTCTCATGATGACGTGGACAAATATGCGCACATTGTTCTCTAGATGAAGTGGACAAATATGCGCACATTGTTCTCCAGAAGAAGTGGACAAATATACGCACATTGTTCTCTAGATGAAGTGGACAAATATACGCACATTGTTCTCATGATGAAGTAGACAAATATACGCACATTGATCTCCAGATGAAGTGGACAAATATACGCACATTGTTCTCTAGATGAAGTGGACAAATATGCGCACATTGTTCTCTAGATGAAGCGGACAAATATACGCACATTGTTCTCATGATGAAGTGGATAAATATGCGCACATTGTTCTCATGATGAAGTAGACACATATACGCACATTGATCTCCAGATGAAGTGGACACATATACGCACATTGTTCTCTAGATGAAGTGGACAAATATACGCACATTGTTCTCTAGATGAAGTGGACAAATATGCGCACATTGTTCTCCAGATGAAGTGGACAAATATACGCACATTGTTCTCTAGATGAAGTGGACAAATATACGCACATTGTTCTCATGATGAAGTAGACAAATATATGCACATTGATCTCCAGATGAAGTGGACAAATATACGCACATTGTTCTCTAGATGAAGTGGACAAATATGCGCACATTGTTCTCTAGATGAAGTGGACAAATATACGCGCATTGCTCTCCAGATGAAGTGGACAAATATGCGCGCATTGCTCTCCAGATGACGTGGACAAATATACGCGCATTGCTCTCCAGATGACGTGGACAAATATACGCGCATTGCTCTCCAGATGACGTGGACAAATATACGCCCATTGCTCTCCAGATGACGTGGACAAATATGCGCACATTGTTCTCTAGATGACGTGGACAAATATGCGCACATTGTTCTCATGATGACCTGGACAAATATACGCACATTGTTCTCTAGGTATATCCCAGGTTGAAGGCAAGACAAGCGTGGTCACATTGACTGATAGAGCATTTTCTATCATACACGAATCATATGCACCATCAACCAGTGACGAGAGTGATGAAACTATCATATGTGTATCCAGAACCGTCCAGTTTAGACCTTGAAAAGCTGATGATGCCATTGATATTGGTCGAAGAATTCATGAGAAGTTAAATGAGAAAAGGTTTGGCGACATTACGCTAAAGAAACAGATCAAGCTGTAACATTTGCTGTCATGCGAAAGGTAGTTAAAGTAGGAAATGAAGATAGATGTCCATATGTCTTCCCAGGAGCTGTACCATCGCTTAATGTCAATTGCATCTGTTTCAGGACCTCCAGACAAAGCGATCTTTGAATACGAGCTTGCAACGGTATGTCCCGCCCTCTTCCACGATGACGGAACTATGAGGAAATCGCAAAAGTTACAACTGGCGAAGTATATAATTGAAATGAACACATCAATGCTACAGCAAGAGACAACAGAGCCAGCTGCAAGAGTATTTGATGGCTGCACACTTTTGCATCGGATACCATGGCCTAAGGTTCGAACAATGGAGACCGTTTGTAACTCATTCGTAGCATCAGTAGTACATTATCAGAGGCTTGATGCGCCTGTATGCGTTATATTTGATAACTATCAAACTGAGACCACAAAAGATCAAGAACAGAAGCGACGACGGCTTAATCAAGATGGCGCTCCTGATGTAGCTGTCCAAGACAACACACCTGTTCCAGGAAACAAAACTGGATTTCTATCAAACAAACGCAACACGCAGAATACCATAAATCTGTTGGCAAAACATTTATCAGATGCAGGTGTTGAGGTGGTACATGCAGTAGATGAAGGCGATGCTGATGTGGTGATTGTAAGGAGAGCATTAGAATTGGCAGGAACTGAAAGAACAACGATCATTGTTGCTGACGATACAGACATATTGATCTTACTCCTCTATCATGCAAGCACCTCTGCAAATATTTTCCTACGAACAAAGCAACATAAGCTATGCATCAAAGTGGCCACAGAGATCTTAGGCAAGGAATTGTGTATGTGCCTGCCATTCGTCCATAGTATGTCTGGATGTGACACGACATCGGCGTTGTATGGCATGGGCAAGGTAAAGCATATGCAAATGATCCAATCTTCACCAACCCTCAGACAAGATGTACTTGCATTTGGCGACCTCTCCAGATCAAAGGCGGATATAATGGTTATTGGTGAAAAGTACATTAAGTCTTTGTATAGTGCTGGATCAAGAAGTCATGGCTTAGACAATCTCAGATACATGACTACCATCTCTCCGAAGCATGTACCAGTTGAAAGGATGCCACCCACACGGGTTCATCTCCAAGCAAGCACATGGCTTCACCTAAAAACTGTGTTAAAGAAAGAAGAGTATGGTTATGCAGTAGAACAAGGATCAGTGACGGCGATCACTACGGACAAGTCAGCAGCGCCTCCGGAGCTACTTCTAAATATAAGGTGCCAGTGTAAAAGCAGCACACGTCTGTGTTCCTCGTGTAGTTGCTCCAAGAAAAGCATTCCCTGTAGCATACATTGTAAATGTGAAGGTCACTGCCTTAACAGCTCGAAATTTGAAAGCGAAAATGCATTGACAAATTTCAGCCATTCTGGCTGTTCGCTGTGTTTCACAACAGTCGCTCAGTTTGCATTAAATTTATAGTTTATCAAGTGATTTTGATGATGACATACTTTAAACTGTACAACACTTACCAAAACACGGGTTTTTAGAGTCAAAATACATATTACCTGGTTATTGGTCATCGCCTTGGCGGCCATTTTGAATTTCATATCAAAAACATATTTCCCCATGTGTGAATTTTGGAGAATTTTTCTGGGATGTATTTTGGCCCATACCGAAGTGATTAAGACAAAAATTTGTCTGTTATACAAAATGTCCGGGTCCATATCAATTTCTACTGTACTAAATGGAGCAATTGCGTATTTTAAATTCTATGACTCAAAGATGTCTCCTGTATAAAACGTAACTTTATTTGGACATTCCTGGTTGGGGATATACATATATGAGCAGCGATTTCCCACACACGTATACTAACATTATTTTGATAGTAACCATGCTACCTGTCTGGGTATACCCTAGTAGCAGAAAGGTAACTTCACTATTACGCAGATATCTTATTACTCCTAAACACATATATTCACATGGATCCCGAGCTACTATATTCTCTACTATAGCTGTAGTAATGTACTTTGTAAACACAAACATATCACGTGCCTGTACTTCTTAGGAGGAAGAGCAGAAATAATATAAATGGACAGTGTTGCTAGACCTGTGTCGATAGACTAATTTAGCTGATTGGCTCATTGTTGTCCGTCTAGGCAGTCTGGTTAGGAAGTTAAAGATCGATGTTTTTGCCCGGACATCAGGGGCTGTATTCAGGAAGAGTGCTTATGCCCTAGAAAATGCGTAAATAGGGCATACGCCTTCAAAGTGGCGTAAGCCGTCATTCACGAAAAGGGCGTAGTTAACGCCCATCCATAAAATTGGGCTTAACTTATGCCCTCCAACTACAAGGCGTAAGTCATTATTTACACCGTTTTGACGTGGTCTCGAATTTTAGTCAAATATCGGCTATTACGAATTTTATAAATTGGATTTGCATTTAGCTGACTTTTTTGTAAATATTAAGTGTTATTTAATGTGAAGCCATAGTAGACATTTTTGAAAAATATTTGAGCTGAATACTTTTTCTAATTCTGTTTTCAAAGTACCCTTCGCTGAATGCGAAGATGAAACAATATGGTAAATAAATACGGTAGAGTGATACGTCATTGCCTGGCAATGAGTGTAGCTCACGGGGTTCCGTTGGGTCATTCCGGCACGAATCGCGTGGCCGTCACGCCACACGTGCACGACGAACGAGACAACGGGCTAGCTCCGAGTCCCAGGGTTTCGGGTCCCACGTGACGTCGCTCCATGACGTACATAGAATGGCTCCTAAGGCCGGTGGAACTCAATCATTCCGGTGGGGCCATGCGACCATTGCTGCTAAGATTAAACTGCAGGGTGTCATCCCAGCTATTGGTGTCACCGGTATATCGTTCCATGTTAATTAAAAACTACGGAGAATAACTATATAGGAAAAGAAGTAACAGTTTTTCAAACAAGGTGGATCGTCTGACAGTAATTGAGTATATAATAATAATACATAAAGTAGAGCAAGCTTGTGTGCTTTGCACGTGGGGTCGTCGGAGGTACCACACGGATTTCATAAATCCGCAGAGGTATCCCCGCAAGTGAAGCATCCACACAACGAGGTCACTATTTAAGTTAATGTAAGCTATTATACCTCGATTATACAAATAAAGAGATTCCTGTTGTTGCGAGAGGGAAGTGCCTCATGCGGGCCTCCGTCACCTAGATGTTTTTAGGTTAGTTATTAGGTTAAATACCTTAGGTTAGTTATTATGCGAGAGGCAAGTGCCTCATGCGGGCCTCTGTCACAGAAAAATGCCTTCGACGCCGAAGTGGAGGAAAAGAGCTGGCAAAAAGGGCCACTCTTTTGTTCAACAAAAATCCAAGGGAAAAATACCGTCCTAGTGAAAATATAATTAACGTGATGCATACTGGTTTACGTGAAGATGGGGCGAGCGACTCCCAGCGGATTCACAAGTCCCCATCTTATGTTATTCTAAGATACTGCATTGGTAGGTGCTGCTTTTATTTATGCGGGCATTCTGCTATTCCTATCCTACCATTTAGGTGTTAGAAGCAAGAACTAGTTTAGCCGCAAGTGGCAGAGATTCCTACCTATCATTATATATGACTATCCAACAGGCGCAGATGCTCCGCTTCCCGTAGGTTGCCTTGGAAAGCATCTACCTCCATGGATAGCAAGCGTACATGCTACTTCGCAACATATCTGAACTGGGTGAGAGTCTGGATACCCTGCTCCGTAGACACAGAAAACATCACTGGATGATGGCTACATTTTACACAAGCAAATTTAATGACTGACATATCGTTATGGTTGAGGTAGAGAAACGAATATCCACCGCGAGTGTCCTTCCTGTGAGGGCGTGGCAAATTCTAAGATATTGCCCAGACACTACAATGAGTTGAGTGGAGATGCGCGTCTCGTCCATCACCAGTCCTATGGATCTAACTATTGACCTGGCATTAGGTTTAATTTCCAATATGCCCAATATGCACTGTGGGCCGGGAATAAAATATCATGCTAATAATAATAATAACTACATGCTTTAGCAGTGCTTTCCTTCTTTGGCAAAGAGTCTAACTAATAAGTATATGGAGATACAGGGGAGATGTATGTGAACCCACGCTTTGGCCATCACCGCTCGAAAACCTCCGATAGTTTCGCAGAGTCAGTTCAGTTCAACGTGCAGATAGGGTCATCCAAACAATTAAAAAGCCTATTGGTTTGGTGGATCGTGGGAAGAGACAATAATTGATAATTGTGAGGCCATATAGGTATTTGGCCAATTTTACACAACCTTGCTGGAGGGCGGGGCTAGATTACCACAACAGCTGGAAAAGAGGCGTACACTATATGACTCCTAATGAAGAAACTGTCCCTAGGCTCTATTAACCTATCCTATTGAGTTGAATAGCCAGGTTAGTCAGTAGCATGCTGGGCTCGAAGATTTAGAGCATGGTCAGCGACCTCAGTGTAAAATTGTTGGCGGCGGGAATACGTGATGCATATATTGTTGCTATATAGTATATCCTAACGTACTGCGTCCAATTTTCTACAAAATACGCAAAACATATGAACTGAATGGCTAACTGCCATGTACATAACCGACCATTACAATAGAACAATATTACAGTTTTACAGAAGGATTTAAATGAGGTAGTAAGTATATTAAGGTCAGTAACCTATAACTGTGCGGTTAGTCAAGGCACAACATTAAACAAGGATAATATAGACAATAATAAAGAAATCATAAATTGCGATCCGAAGACCGGTACGGTACCTATTAGTCATCACTACCTTATACGGACGTAAATCATGACAATAAAACATACTATGTATAGTTACTTGAGTACCTAGTAGTGATTTGGATGGTACAGGCTACTATGTTACTGAAATTCAGGTGCTACGTACACGTAGCATGAGTCGACACGTTCTCTGAGGATGGAATGTTTCCGCATGCAGGTCTCCACAGCTGGTTTCCGTAGATGGGTCTCCGCATGCTGACTCCACGATAATATGGTACAAACTCAGGACGGTAACACAGAGCAATGTAGTAATGTCTACTAGATCATCTCTATAACTAAATCAGAATTTAATTAATGTGAAGAATGTTCTCCATCTGGCGACGGAAGTATAAAAATTAATCATAACCCATTAACAGAGAGGGTTTCTTATAAAATTGTAATTAAGGCGCGTACATAGAGAAGCACATGGTGCGGGGTGCGTCGCATAGCTCTTGCACTGCACTAGGCAAGTCTACTTAGCTGCGGTCAAAAAGTTACAACGGCGGCCACACGACATGCAGTGTGGTGGTTGAAGTCCACTTTCGAGTGGTCGGCAGATCCGGCGAGTCATCCACCAAGAAACATCGCTGCTCTACATTATGTAGAATTTACATAATGGGTCAAAAGGACCCTTCGGCAGAAAGGTCCGCGTATATGTGTTCGAAAACTGGAACCATAACTTTAGTTTATTATTGCTCCCGGATGGCCGTCCGGGAGCATCTAAAATTAGATTAGTGCGGGTTAGCCGAGAACAGCTATTTCGTGTGAGTGATCTGAAAGCTGCTAGGAACTACAGGGGGTGTTCTGTATCGTTCTTATCCACAGGAATACTTGGTCACTCGTCTAGTCCACACCTTCAGTCAGTTCTCGACTCTTGGTCTTCACGCCGACGATGCTCCTGATCTTAGAATTTCACCCTCTTTTATACTTGCTGGGACATCAACGCTGGCTGCCTGAACCGATCAGAGATCACTGTACCAACCAATCAGAATACTGTGACGTATACACAAATAACTATGTTTTACGATATGCATAGATACGTGTAGTGACGTAGTAGGTCACGTGTACGCAAGTCACTATGTATTCAGCTATGGATATATACACGATTACGACGTTATAGCGATATTCACAGTATATTTTGACTGGGAGCTTCGATGATAACTCTGCCATTTCTGGACCGATTTAAAATTTGTTTGCAGTTTTGAAAAGCTCGTCAAATCCTGGTCTTGATTCATGCCAAGAACGACGAAAGTAATAAATTATGGATATTTACGAGTATCAACTCGGTACACTATAGGTACACACTCGCTCCCAATCTCGACACACGTGTAGTCGAGGAAGCGTCAGAGTGCGCGCATGCGCAACACGCGTTCTAATGAACGACGAAATGCCTCTCGTATAGGCCCATGCACGTTTCTTACTCTACCCAGAGGGGGGGGGGGGGTGGGTGGGGTGCTTTTGGGAACGAATCCAGGACGGCGGTCCGTACCCAGCTTGGCTGGGACATCCAGTACCAGCCTGGTCGGTCCGCGCTACACCACCACCTCCTAGTTTGACACCTGTGACAAATGATCACCCTCACAGATCGAATGCATGGACACATGCTAGGCGGGAATTATAGACTTCCTGGTCGGCGTGTGGCATGAGAGGAGGAGTGACACATGAATTGCGTGTTTTCCAGAGAAAGCGAACATAGAGGTGCCGCAAAGGTCGGTTGGGGTGGCATACTTTTGATTATTTTTTTACCTGGAATTATTTTTCCAGGCCTTTTCTTCTTTTGTTGTTTTTAATATTTTGTTGCGTGCTACAATTTTTATTTAGTACAATGATCGGCTAAGCAATAGCTATCATGGGTGTTCCCTTGGATAATTATTTCTCTGCAGGAAACTCCCAAGCTTCAACGTACGACAGTTACAGTAAGTAATATATATATATATATATATATATATATATATATATATATATATATATATATATATATATATATATATATATATATATATATATATATATTTATATATACATATATATATATATATATATATATATATATATATATATAGAGAGAGAGAGAGAGAGAGAGAGAGAGAGAGAGAGAGAGAGAGAGAGAGAGAGAGAGAGCGAGAGAGAGAGAGAGAGAGGAGAGAGAGAGAGAGTGGGGGAGAGAGAGAGAGGGAGAGATAGATATATTAATCACAAATAATATCCATAAAGAATATCACACATTAGTTTTAATTATTAGTGCATCCGGGGTAAAATAAGGGATGCACGTTTATGTATACTGAAACACACGTGTCATGC
>CM067365.1:64699470-64793597 GCA_034401795.1 Chaetoderma sp. LZ-2023a
GCATGACACGTGTGTTTTTTCCTATTGACGCGATTCTTCCATTAATTTCACTATCTTTTAAACAGACAGGGGCATGCGAAATATCAAAATGTTCCTCGGCGCATACATTAGAAGGACGAGCCAACCCGGAACCTGTAATCCGCCTCCCTGGGATGTGCTACGGCCGCCCTACACATGGACATACCCAACGCATGCACGATGGCAAGAATGTCTAAGATACGATTTACCCCCTTTGTGCATGCGTCTGGCTCCTGGGATTTCATAAAACGGGACACGGCCGCATTCGCATTATGTGGATGACTGAGTGGGCACTTTACACATGATCTTTGCACGATCTCTTTCTCGTAATGGCCACTATCACAACAGTTTCCGGGAATATTTGGTACCTCTGGCATCCTCGTGATGATAACAGCACGTCCGGACAAGAAGAGAGCAGCCATTTGAGGCCCGCAACCTTGAGCGTGATCAAAGAATATAGCATACGATTCGATCTCGCCATATGCTGCTTAGACGGGCACACCCGTAAAAAAGAAGATCTCTGATTGGCTGGAGACGTCGTCAGAAAGCCAGCCCTTCACCAGAAGATAATGAGATGTAGAGCTGAGAGTAGAAAAGTGCCTCGCTCTGGAATTTCAAGCCTGTGCCACTGAAAGGTTGCTCACTGTATGGCTCACCAACGACTGTTTCTAGTTACCTGATTCAGTATGACAGGGAAATGCATAGCAGATCCTTTGAGCATAACCGAGAGTGGCCAAATAACGGAGGAAATTCGTTCACATTCAGACAGAAACTCCCGTCACTCCTGCGCTGCACAAGAAACTCCGCACAGTCTCCTGAGTTGGAAGAAGAGTAGACTCGATAGCACCTCGGCAGAACGCACTAATACATCGCTGATAAACACAGCTGCCGCTCAGCTTCTACTACGAAGAGACTTGGGAAACCTGCATTCAGTACGGGTCGCTCAACTGCGTTCCCTGACTCATGCTGAAGGAATATTTTCCCGCAACGAAAGGACTTTTCTAGCGAAGGGATACACATTTCTACCACCTGTTTCGTGCTGCAAACTCGTAAGAGTAAGATGAACTTTCATCCATTCCAAGATGTACCTCTTTCTCAGCCTGATATAATCCCTGGCTGGAAAGTTACTGCGTATTGCTGACCCTTGGTAATATACCTACCGGGGCTTGTTAAAAGCCGACAACACCAGCAATCAGAAAACCTAGACCGCGGGCACACTTTTCGACCATGACTGTGAACCTTTTACCGTGGTTTAGTAGTAGAACTGTGCATGATAAATTCTTAAATACACTCACTAACCTAGTTCTCTATTTTTCTACAGGTTGTTAAATATATTGTCTTAAGCACAATTTAGTATTCTTTTACCACATTTTAGCGGATGTCATATCCTTGCATTCAGGAGCGTTCTAAAAGAGATCAACAATCTTAGCTACAAATTACTGACGACAATCCTGCACAACGCTGGACGCGAAGACAAATACTAGCTTCGTAGTGGTGTCGCAATTGCAAATATTCATTGATACGAATAATGACGTTCATCCTTTTCGTTACTCTTGTAGGCAGATGACGCCATCAACAGTGTGCGAATATCCTGCCAAAAAGACTACTTCTTCTTCTTGTTCAGTAGGTCTGGAACCCCTCACTTCGACCACCTCCTAAATGGTATAATAGTCACCAGCGAACTATCTGCCACTTCTCACTGTCAGCAGCCGCCGACACTCCAGGAATCAGTACACGTCTTCGATCTGCGCTGCTTCGTCTTCTTATAGTGGGATATATCGTTAAGACTAGGAAATCTGAGACCCCTGTCTCGCTGTGTCTCTCAGCTCACCTTAACTCCTAATTTTCATCACCAATTCCGCGACGCCGCAGTGAATAGTCTTAATGTCACAAACATTCTTCGCACTATACAGGACCATTCTCCATAGACGCGTTCTCATCGAGGCTTCGATTGACCCCAGTCATCCCATTTGGCCACTTCTATGGGTCTTGTGATGCTTAGGGTTTCTTCCCTTTCGGGAAGGTTTCACTGCCTAAGTTGTGCACCAATCACGAATACGCTTTAGGCATAGCCCTCTTGACATAGGACAGCAGTATTGCAGCTTAATCTTCTCAGTTGCTTAGGGAATCTTTTCCTTTTTTAGACTGCTTGGCCGGCCGTCAGTCTAAACGTAGCTTTATTTAACAGATCCAGCAGTTAACACCAGTTCTTGTTACTGAACCCGATACTCACTGCATCATCGGAGTCTTCCAGGTTTGCCACGTGTTGATAGCGCCCATACTCAGCTGAGGTTCCACTAAACGCTTTCCTCTTTAATTATACGGACCTCTTTGCACGTCTGGAACTTAGGAGGACTTCCGCCTTGGACCGCAGCAAGAAACTTTGTCAAGCACATCGCACAAGTCGGCCCAAGTTCTGTGTCAAAGATTCGACTGCCCATGCGAGGAAAGAGGTTCTCGCACAACCTAAATGTTCACGTCCTCTTGCGGCCGTCTGAGGCGTTAACCAACAAAATACTTTAGATGTCTAAAGGCATGTCCCCGGGTGGGATACCTTCTAAAGCGGTAGAGGTAGGTACACACAGAAGGCCCACCTCCTGACGTCTGCTGAGACCATCGGATCAACTTGGCGACAACGACTAAGTTTCTTTTTCCCTCGCCGTTTTATAGGACACCAAAGTAGGATCTTTCTCCCGCTCTGCTCTAAGTGTTTATTTAGCAAATAGCTAGTTTTTAGCGCTAAATGACTTACTCGACCAAATAACTCTAGCTATATTGACCGACGAAATGGATAGTGACCGATAGCTATGTAGTGTCTGCCGGGATAGATAGGAAGAAAAAGCCTGCCATCACCTCCTCCTGCTCCTCCCTCTTACAACTCCTCTCCCCGAGAGAGAGACATTTCCGTGGCCTCACAGGCCCTCCCGTATATGGAGCGATGTTAGTTTGGAGCGGATCCTTTGATGGTCGGGAGGCAAATTGCTCCCATTGCCGTCTCATGAGCTACTTCTTGCCGGCAACTAAAATACAATGCACAGAGCTGAGGAAAACGCAAATATAAAGCTCATCTCCACCCAACCCCACGCCGCCGTATCCTTCTCTTTCGCTCCCGTCCCGTCTGAGAGGGAGAGAGAGAGAGAAGAGAGAGAGAGGGAGAGAGAGAGAGAGAGAGGGAGAGAGAGAGAGAGAGAGATGCCTAAAAGAGGAAGAGCGCGCTGCCAAATTAGTTTCAAAATACAGCTTACCTGTATAGTCTTCTAGAAATCTACATCAAGGTTGATCTCAACACAAGGCAAAACATGGGAGGAACGTAGCTAGATGGGCGTGGCATAGCTAAATCTGGATTCCTCCATTCCATAACGAGTTTGTACAGTTAAGTTTGAGAGCTAAATGTGCAATAATAGAGACGTGTATCGATAGATTATTTGATTAATGGCAATAATGTTTACATCAGTGCGGGATAGACATGTCACATGATTCAGACAAAGGTCAGATTGTTTTATTATATGGTTTTCTTATGGCTAAAGTGTACAGTGAAGTCCGCTTGGATTATTTTACCATTCCCATCATGAGTTGGTTTAATGGAATGTAATCCCCAGGGGGCACAATAATATGATCCACTCACTTGGTCAGAAGTCTGACTTCATAAATACGTTGTTGCTTTCCATCGTCGACAGCGTCGTTGTCATCATCAGTGTGGAAGGTAAATAAACATATAGATCGAAGGCATAGTTATCTCGTTCCATGTCATAATCATACCCTATTATCGCGACACAAAGAGAGAGAGACTCTATTATCCTGACACGTGGCGACAGACTCTATTATCGCGCCGAATGCAAATTAGGCACCACGTCACGTTTCAGTTAGATGGGTAATTTTGTTAACGAGAAATAAGGTGTGTGTGATGGGCACGCGATCCTGTATTTCCTAGAAGACAGTACACCCGGGTACAATATGGTGTATGCATTGCTGTTGTTCTATTGATATATTTGTTGAAAGTATGTCGTATAACGAATCCATTTCCTGAGGCAATAACTGAATTACTGGCACCCCTAGGTGTGGCAGGCTCCCAAAGCTCATGCAATATGAAACTGACCAATGGCTATTCAGTTGTTGAATCAGTGCCAGATAATGTAATTTGGTATATACTATTCACAAATGGCATCCGAGTGGCTGAGGTGTAAATCGAATTTATCGACACCCCTAGGGAATGGAACAATAGCGTATTTTAAATTCTATGACTCAAAGAAGTCTCCTGTATAAAACGTAACTTTATTTGCACATATTATAGGAAAGCTCATGGTTATCTATCACATACATCCGTGAACTCTGGGAACTCCTGCTCCTAATGTAGGATTTACTGTCTAACTTGACATGGTATATTGGGAATATACATATACGAGCAGCGATTTCCAACACACTTATAAATACTAATATTATTTTGATAGTAAGCCTGCTACCTCACTGTCCTGTCTGGGTATAACCTAGTAGCAGAACAGTAACTTCACTATAACGCAGATATCTTACTATTTCCAAACACATATATTCACATGGATCCCGAGCTACTATATTCTCTACTATATCTGTAGTAATGCACTTTGTAAACACAACCATATCACGTGTCCGTGCTGCTTATGAGGAAGAGGATAACCAATACAAATGAACAGTGTCACTAGAGTAATTTAGCTTATTAGCCCATTGTTGTGCTTTATCATGTCCGTCTGGACAGTCTGGTTAGGAAGTTAGTGATCAATTTTTTCGTCAGCACATCAGGGGCCGTATTCACGAAGAAGGCTGATGCCCTAGAAAAGGCGTAACTAGGGCGCAGGCCTCCAAAGTGGCGTAAGTCGGTAATCACGAAAACCGTGTAGCTTATGCCCATCCATAAAATCGGACATAACTTATGCCCTCCAACAGCAAGGCGTAAGTCATTATTTACAGCATTCTTCACGTGATCTCGAATTTTATGATTCGCGGATATTACGGACTTTATAAATTGAATTTGCATTTACCTGCCTTTTTGTAAATGTTAAGTGTTATTGAATGTGAAGCCATAGAAGACGTTTTTATACAAATATTTGAGCTGGATACTTTTCCTATTTCTGTATTCAAAGTGCCCACGTGCGCTGAATGTAAAGCTGAAACAATATAGGAAATAAATACTGTAGAGCGATACGCCATTGCCTGGCGACGAGCGCGCGTGAACAGCCTGAATGTTGCGCCACGATCAAGTCAAGTTTTCCCAAAAAAGGCCTCAGAATTCTAAAGAAAATTTGTACGAATATAAAAATTATATGTTTTCGCAGCAGTTAGTATTTGTAATGACAAGCATTTTACTAATGAATGGTTATATGCTAGGTTAGTCAGACTCGATAGAACTTCCGAATGAATATTATATATTTATTTATTTATTTATTTATTTATTAATTAATTAATTAATTAATTAATTAATTAATTAATTAATTAATTAATTAATTAATTTATTTGTTAGTATTAAACGTACATACTAAATTTTGGCTCGATGGTAGCTAGCCTATTCAGTATTCGATATTGTAGTGAAGGCTACACATTTTGACACCTGTTGATGAGTACCGTGCTGGCGGTCATTTAAAGAAAAATATATTTAAATAACTCATCTGCAATGGTAACGTTCTAACCAAGTATGGTGGTTATCTGATCAAAACTCTAGGGGAAGTCACCGTCCAAAGATCCATCATTGCAATTGCCATGCATTCCCTATTAGGACATTTGCAATGAATTGGGTGGGTGCGTTCAAAGCTCAATGCCACCATTTGGGTGGACGGACATCTTCAGAACCTCAACGGTATTTGCTTACCCAAGTATGGTAGTGATCCGATAAAAACGTCTGGTGTAGTCGCGCTTCAAATATCAAAACTGAAAATCCGTATACATTTCCTATGGGACAATCTTTGCTCTCTCAAAATTAAGTAGCTCAAAAACTATTGGTCAAAACCATATTTAGTTGACGAGTATCCTTCTCCTTCATGGGTACTAGGAGGTGACCAGGTTTGGGGTTGATCAGATGAAAATTGTAGGAGGAGATGTTTGCCAACGAGAATAAGATGCCGTAGAGGTAGAAAGAAGAATGATCCTGAGTGATTTTAATAATCTGCGATTCCTTCAAGAGAATAATTAGTATCACAATATTTAACAGAATGTTTAGTAAATTGTAAATTCATCAAAGACATACAGTTCGTACATTAGCGACGGACATTTACGTTTTCGTGACCGAGCTATATGTCACTTTGAGTGTGACGCCAGCTAACTAGTGGTGGCACTAATTATGACGTCATTATCTTGAGTGACTGATCGCATCAGGCCATTGAGGAGCTAATGAACATCCGTACTTTGACATCACTGATGCAAAAGATTACAATGAAACATGTCTAAAGCTGCCACAGTTTTGAGCAATTTAAAAGTTATCGTTATGGGCAGGTTTGCCACATAAAATAAGACAGATTTTATATGAAATGGCTTTGTAAGGCCAACAAGATGGTGGTTTATATAGGGAGCCGATATGTCAATCAAGTATCTGACGTCATCATCAAATACGTCACATGTTATCTTATGCCACAATGAAAATGGGATAGCCCCAACGTGAGAATCGAAACGTTTCTAACGAAAGTGTAACTTTACTCGTATATCTTTGATGAATTTACAATTTAATACATATTATGTTGAATAGTTTGAAACTAATTTGACTGAGAGTTGTTGTTTAACCACAACTTCTAGTCTAATTAGATATTTACGTTGTTCAACAATCGTATAAGTTCACATAGAACGTGAGATGAATGGATTTCAGTGTCAAACAGAAACGGGATAAATGAAATAAACAAGACGCAAAATGTTATCTATATATTCTTCAGCTGAAAATTACCACGGACCCCTTATTACCAGTTTATTTTGCTGTCCAATATTGCCTTGCGTATTTACTATCAGTTATGTATGTAGAAGATGTCCAATAAACACAACATTTACCGGACTAAATGACTTGCGACATATTTGTTTAATCAGTGTTTTATTAAAACGATTATTCCTGATACAATGAGGATATTGTTATGGTGTGAGGAGACGCGATCGCACGCACACTCACACACAAGTACGAACGCACACACGCACGAATGCACCATTGCATAGCAAGTATAGACCTCATAGTTTACTGTATTATTTTGTATACATCCTTAGACCCACTCCACGGTGATGTACGGCATGCCATATCACATCATAGAAGCAACATCCCGACGGATGTATGGAATTTGATGGGGTTTCTCAACTCCAATGTCACTAGATTGCCAATTATTACTAATCACATATATACATTTGGATATCAAGTTAACCCTTTCATGCCGAAGCCGACCAAAACAGCCTCTGCAATGTTATTTAGGAATGCCCATTTGCATGCTGAGCGAAGACTACTTGATAAATTTATCACTTGCATGACTGGCTCGATAACCGAGTCAGTCATTCCAGTCCAGTTGTAAATTAACCAAAAAAACCCTCTTATCTTGGCAGGAAAATGTACATGTATTATATTAATAAACGTAAGCACATATTTTGAATTTTCCGACTAATTTTAGTCTACAACTCTAACACTCACAATAATAACAACATTACAACCAATCGCAGTACATACTCCTGTCACTACGTCTAATGTTGTGAAGGAAGGAAAACACATCGATTGATCAGTACAATCAATGAATCTCAAATTCTGGTAAAATATACAAGTAAGATATTGAATGATTTGAAACTAATTTAACTGGGTGCTTTTGCTGCCTATGTCGGCAACAGCACCCCGTCATATTAGTTTCAAAATATTCAACATCATGTTTAGTAAATAGTGTAGACATTCAATTGGTATACCTGATGAATTATTAAGTGCTTAAACGGACTAAGTAGAGTTATTCATGACGTAATTGATTATGGCGTGAGGCTGGAGACGGTGGCTGTGCCGCGGGCGTGGGTGGAGGCGGGATTTGGTAGGGGGGGTTGAATTGGGGTGGGGTGGGGGGTTTTCAGGCAAAGGGGGTGGGGTGCAAAAATATATTGCATGTTACCCTACTTGCCCACTCCTAAAATATGCATGAACATATTTAATAATTTAATATGAATAATGTATTGATGTATACAGAATAGTTACTGTATCAATTGCACTGCTCCATTCGGACTTGATGCATTAAACAAAACAAAACTATTTTTTAGGCCCGCTCTAGATGATATTTATGCGCCCAAAGGCAGGAAGGCGCATGTGTGTATTATTTGTTTCTGGTATTTTAGAGCTACAGAACTTTCGCATTGACCCGACGTGCTGACAGAACCATTTCTCATTAACTTCCTTACCCGACTGCCTAGACGGACATGATAAACCACTACAATGGGCCAATAAGATAAATTTCACCATCGGCGACGATCTAGTGACACTGTCCATTTGTACTGTCTCCGCTCTTCCTCGAAAGCATCTCGGACACATAATATGCTTGTGTATACAAAATACATTACTACAGTTATAGCAGAGCATTAGTAGCTCGGGATCCATGCGAATATATGTGCTTTAGATTAATTTACATCTCCGTAATATTGAAATTACTGTTCTGCTTTTGGGGCAGGGCGACCAGCTTGTCAAAAAGTTTTTGGTCTGGAAAATAAGTTTGAACAATCGCGAGAGCGCTCTGGTTGCCTTTTTCGGACATAGTGCGCAATCATGCGATTTGGCCCTTCCAGTTTTTGCATATGTGAACATGCAGAAATGCATACAATTCATCAAGTTAAACTATGATCGGTCTGTTAATATTATTATTATTATTATAGTTCTACGTAAATAAATCACATGGCTATTCAGTTTAAGTGGGTCGACTCGAATAGGGTCTAAATTGCACTATTTAAAACGAAAACTGGCAACAGATTAACTGTTTCATGAATATTGCTAATTCAACAAAAATAATCTGGATATTTGACAGAAAAAAAATCTAGAGAGATGGTCGCCTTGCTGGAGGAATTCTCTCACTGCCTTAGCATGGTTACTATCAAAATAACATTAGGATATGTCTGTGCTGATGTTCTGGATCTCTGCAGGTTCTGTGGTCAGTACTAAACATTGTGCAATCTAGAATGCATTCCTAAGCAAAATATATCAACGACGTCATAGAATTGAGGAATCTGGTTTCTCAGTCCATCTTATGATGTCATAAGCTAGTACGTCACTAAGCATAGTGCAATCTAGAATGCGTTCCTAAGCAAGCTATATCCACGATGTCATAGAATTGAGGAATCAGGTTTCTCAGTCAAACTTATGATGTCATACTCTAGTACGCCACTAAGCAGAGTGCAATCTAGAATGCATTCCTAAGCAAGATATATCTACGATGTCATAGAATTGAGGAATCAGGTTTCTCAGTCAATCTTATGATGTCATACTCTAGTACGCCACTAAGCAGAGTGTTATCTAGAATGCGTTCCTAAGCAAGCTATATCCACGATGTCATAGAATTGAGGAATCAGGTTTCTCAGTCAATCTTATGATGTCATACTCTAGTACGCCACTAAGCAGAGTGTTATCTAGAATGCGTTCCTAAGCAAGCTATATCTACCATGTCATAGAATTGAGGAATCTGGTTCTCAGTCCATCTTATGATGTCATAATCTAGTATGTCACTAAGCATAGGTCAATATAGAATTCATTCCTAAGGATGATATATCTACGATGTCATAGAAGGGGGAATCTAGTTTCTCAGTCAATCTTATGATGTCATAATCTACTACGTCACTAAGCATAGTGTAATCTAGAATGCATCCCTAAGTATGGTATATCTACAATGGCATATAATCGAGGAATCTAATTTCTCCTTCATATGATGTCATAATCAACTACATCACACGCGGGCTGGTGTCATAATTAATTACGTCATGAATGACATATCTGTGTCCATCATACACTCTTAATAATTCGCCAAGTTGTAAGAATTGTACGTCTTTACTATTTAATACACTTTCTGTTGAAGCCTTTGAAACTAATTTAACTGGGCGATGCTGTTGCCATAGGCAACAGCAATACCCAGTCAAATTAAATTCAAAATATTCAACAGGTTAACTATAGCCGTTTTCTCTGGAAATTGAGGTTCAGATATGGTAGGGATAAAGCGTGGGTGGAGCTTAGCTGGAGATGGTCGGGGAATAGCTAAAAATGGATTCCCATTATGAGACATGGCTATGGGAGATCGCTGCCCATCTCGACTTAGACAGTAAGTGATATATCAAGAGCACGAGTTGCCGGCGGTATGGTATAGACAACCATGACCCTTCCTATAATATGTGCCCTAATGTTACTTGTTGACAGGAGACCTCTCTGAGGCATGGAATTTAAAATACGCTATTGTTCCATTCCCTAGGGGTGTCGATAAATTCGATTGTACACTTCAACCATGCAGATGCCATTTGTGAATAGTATAACAAATTACATTATCTGGCACTCGCAGACGGATTCACCAACGGAAAAACCATTGGTCAGTTTCATATCGCATGAGATTCGGACCATTCCCCAATTTGAGATGACAGTAATTTAGCTATCGACTCACGAGGTTTATTCGTTAGACCACATACTTTCAGCAAATATATCCAAAGCAATAGAATATTTCAATGCATACAACATACTGTACTCGCGTGTATTGTTTTCTAGGAAATACAGGGTCGCATGCCGATCACGCGAACCTTATTCTGGATCCAGGATGAAATGCCCCTTCAAGAAAATTACCCAGCTAATGGACACATGACATGGTGTCTAATTTGCATTCATATGCGATAATTGAGTTTGTCTCCACGTGTGGCGATAATAGTGTATGAGTATGACACAGAGAACGAGATAACTATGCCTTTGATCTACATGTTTATTTAGCTTCCACACCGACGAGAACAACGACGCTGCCGACGATGGAAAGCAACGCCGTATTTACGAAATCGGACATCCGAAATGACCAAGCGAGCGGATACTATAAAAGTGGCACACACACGCACGCACGCACGCACACACGCACGCACGCACGCACGCACGCACGCACGCACGCACGCACGCACGCACGCACGCACGCACGCACGCACGCACGCACGCCACCCACCCACCCACCCCACCCCTTAGGGATTACATGTCATTAGACTAACTCATGACCGGAATGCCAAAACACCCAAGCAGGTTTACAAATTAGCCGGAAGCAAAACAGGAAATACAAAAATCCGGGCCTTTGTCAGCAGCTTACGTGTATAGTCTTATGGAAATTGATATTCAGAGAGTGTTGGGATCGACTGATTATAGCTAAAACTGTGTTCATCCATTGCATCTCAATGGTTAATAACCTCAATGTTGAAACTAGATTATATTCAAAGTGTGATATTAGTAACGGTCCTAGAATCAAAGCAGGGTGACACTGTGTTGAGAGGCTATGCAAGGCATTAGATCAACAATTTAATGGATAGCCATGTCCGACGATGCAAGACAAAGACCCACACTTGTATTTCCTGGTACGATTCCGGATAATGAAATCATGAAATCCGGTTGGTTTATTAGTATTCCACTCACACGTTGCTTTTCCTGAATGCAATCGCCAGGAGGCACTTTTATATTGTCTAGTTGCATGTTCGAGTCGGAAATTATGCCTCGTAACATTAACATTGGATCGCAATCTTATCAGCTTTTGTGTCGAGGATTTCCTCACCGCCGCTGCCGCCGCCACCGCCGCCGGCGTCATCGTCGTCGTTGGCGCCGTCGTCGTCGTTGGCGTCGTTGAAGTTACATAAATACTGAAATTGAAGTCACATTTGTCGTTTCCTCTGTGTTATTATAATATTCTATATGTTATTATCAAGAGCTGTATATACAACTTAACCACCAGATAATGATTCCATTAGATGACAGAGATTCCGTGAGCCCAATAGAAAGAGTCTTTTGTTTCATATTATAATGTGCATATGAGTACATTATGAATTAGAATGTTCTATTTATTGTGGATGTTTTTGTTAAATCTGTTGGCGAATATTCCGGGAAAGATAACAAAATTACTGTGACGCTCATGTGTTGGAAAGTTCCCTAGTTCATGGAATAAGAAACAGCCTATTGATTATTCTGGTGCTGAATCAGTCTGTGAGTGTCGGATAACGTAATTTGATGTATTTACAAATGGCATCCAAGTCCCTGAAATACCAAATGAATTTATAGGCACACCTAGGAATAGAAAAATAGGATACTGTCAATGTTTTACGCCAAAGATGTCTCCAGTGTGTGCGCGCGTGCGTGTGCGTGTGCGTGGCATTGTTAATGGACTTTTCCATGTTTAGCTATGCCCGCCCACCTCTAGCGAAGCTTCACCCCCACCTCGATCGTGTTGGGATCGACCGATCTCTGAACCTCCTGACTATCTATTTCCAGAAAACTATACAGATAAGCTATTGGATATTTGAGAACTGATTTGATTGGGCGCCATTGCTGCCTATGACACCGTCCAGTTAAACTAGTTTCAAAATATTCAACAGCATGTTTATTAAATAGTAGCGATATATAATTCGTATAACGTGTCGGACTATCAAACTTAAAAAACGAGCTAAATCGAATTTATGACGTAATGATTATGACGTCATCATACGCACTGATTATGACGTCATATGACGTCAGGATCGATAGATGGATAATCTGGAAAGGTGAATTGTAGGTTGTTTATCCGTACCTCAGGGCACCCATGCTACTAGTGTGCCACTTACCGTCTACGTCACCATGCCATATTGTGATAATACATAGATGAACAGAAATATCCGACAGACGTGTTATGGAATGGTGTCCGATTGTGGAGCTAACGAACGAAATAATTCTCGATGCTTTGTGCCTACCGTAAACACGTTTTACTCGAGTACTTACATGACACAGATCCTGCAGAAATACAACGAATTAGAAGAAAGCTATAATCTGGTGACTATTTTGTGACTAATTTGACTGAATGCTCTTACTGCTTATGGCAGCAACAGCGCCAATTCCAATTAGTTTCTAAATATTCAACATAATATTGATTAAAGAGCAAAGATATCACTTCGTAGAACGTGCCGGCCTATTAAGCTTTTAAGACGGACTAAATCGAGTCATTCATGCCAAAATTAATTAAAACGTCATCCTACACGCTACGTAGTTGATTATGACGTCATTTGAAGTTTTATTTATGTAGACTAACTTTCATCCAAACATCATCTCCGCGTTCATTGCGTGTGAGCACATGGCACTGTATTCTAACTACATAGTATAGACATCGTCTTGTGGGTATTTTGAAAACACTTTGACTGAATAGTGTCTATGTCTACGGTAGCTCGAAAGAACAATGTACATTATTATCTACCTATAATGGACAGTCTATGCGTCATTACAAGGTGGTATCAAAAGACAAGTGGCCGATTAATTCACGCCAACACGGTAAATGACATTTGTATAATGGCGATTCATTAGGACCTGTACTTACAACCACACATCTTAATGAACTGCTGTATGGTGGGCCAATACAGATGTCTCTGTTATGGACAGGTTTGCCTGTAATATAGCAATGCTCGAGTGGCATCCTATTCACTCCCCAAGAACCTGATCCGAGTATATCAAATGGTATGTAGTACTAGATGTTAGTGTCACGTGATGGTGATGGTGTAGGATTCGCTTGCCGAAATTGATCTTTAGCCGAAATAGATACTCTGAAAATGTAACTCTTTGATGGCTAAATTTGGTCAAGAATATCAAAATATTAACTTAATGAATGCCTTTTAGAGGTAATAGAAAATGCTATGCTAGAATATTGACCACTGGAATGACTGGCTCAGTATTCCAATCAGTCATTCCATTGTTATATTTTCACAAATTGTATTCGCTTGGCCTGGAGATGGACGGCTGCTGGTGTCTGTTTTGGCCGGATTCACCATGGCAGGGTAAAACGTGTTCTGAGCAAGAGGGAGAGGGGGCGTATTCAGAATTCCATTACGGCGAACAGACTTGATTTAGTAACACAAGGATGATTTAGGCATGAGTTTGTACAGTTAAATTTGAAAGTTAGTTGCACAGGAATAGAGATTAGAATAGATATACTGTTGAAAATTTATATCGGAGTGTTTAGTCGGACTGAGCGCAGAGAGTGGAAAATACTGCGATAAGTATGTGTATACAGCTGAATTAATTCTATATGGTTTCTTGTGCTTTCTTCATTACTGTGGTGAAACTCGGTGCTTGCTGTTTTATTCGTATGCGAGATTGGCAAAAACTGTCTATGGTTAATGCATTAATGAGACTACATTTTATCAAAAAATCCAAATAGTTGCTCATTGAATGTCCATTTGCATGCCAAGAGAAAACTATTTGTTAATGTACAACTGAAATAGCTGGCTCTGTTACCGAGCCAGTTTTCCAGTGGTATATTTACAAAATAGTTCTCTCTTGGCATGCAAATGAGCATTCCTCAATACGACTGCAGATGTCGGTTTTGACCGACTTCGGTATGAAAGGGTTAATGTTTGTAGTCTTAAAATCCAGGAATATATCTGCCAAAGTGAATATATGTGTAGAGTGTTGAATATTTGAATCTACATTGGACGACTTGAAACGACACCTACCAGATAAAGCCATCACCAACGATCTAAAATATTATCATAGTTTGTAAGATTGTCATCTCTAGGATATTGCTCTGAAAGTGTTAAATCGTGAATAGCGCATAGTGCAAATAAACGAACGGGAGTAACGTTCCGAATAGTTGCATTACAAGCGACTTCTAAGTTACCGTGCACAGTATTACGGTGTAAGACACCAATTGGCAATATGGAGATTTTTTCTTGTCTAACTCATAGCAGGTGTGTGATGTTAGTTATATATAGTGTTCTGTTTGCAGTCGGATATGGCCAGACACTTAAACGATTTTGTGAACCGATTACTGCTCCCATGTGCAAGGACATGCCATACAATCAGACCGTATTGCCAAATATGTTTAACCATGTCAGTCAAAGCGATGCGGGTTTGGAACTGCATCAGTTCTTCCCGTTAATCAAGGTACAGTGCAGTCCGTACCTTAAACATTTTCTTTGCGCAGTATATGTGCCAGAATGTACAATATTAAGGCGGCCTATACCACCATGTCAGTCCCGATGTGAACAAGCAAGACATGGCTGTGAGAAACTTATGCGTCGATTTGGATTTACCTGGCCAGAAAATCTCAGGTGTGAGAGGTTTCCAGTATCTGGCTTGTGTGAAGATCTGCCATTAGAAATACGCAAAGAAGATAATATATTACCTACAGATACAGTAACACCGTCACTAGCACCTGGTCCACACTCTTGTGAGGCAATTACAGTGTCTATGTGCAAAGATTTAGGTTATAATGAAACAAGAATGCCAAATCTGTTAATGGGAGATAACCAGAAATATGCTGAATTGGAAATGCGCAGGTTCGTGCCATTACTCAAGACAAACTGCATCCCACATTTAAGGTATTTCCTCTGCGGGTTATATGTACCCGTGTGCACCGTACTGAGCGAGAACATTCCACCATGTCGGGCTCTCTGTAAACTTGCGCAGAATGGATGCGAAAAGTTCATGGCAGAACCATGGCCAGAATTTCTGAACTGTGCCATGTTTCCCGAATCTGGCTTATGTTTAACCCATAAGACCACCAACGTGTCACCTACAGAAACACAATCTGCAACACCACCAACACCATCACATAGAGACATACCATCGATATCAACAACAGCTACAGGAACAACTGAACAAATGTTACTAACCACACCAATAACAGAGCCAATGGATACATGCGTGACTTCTGCCTCTTATACAACAATTACTCCACCTGGTACAATTACAACCACCACCACAAATACTACTACCACAACCAGCACTACTGAATCCATAACGACAACACCCCCATCGACAACGACGACAACAGCCACAACAATAATAACTACAACAACGACAATACATACTACTGCTGTCACTACTCCCACTGCTGGCAAGAGGAAAAAGACACACATTCGCAAGAGGAAAATCAAGACCAAGAAGAGAAAGCAGTTTAAACATAAATTATAATACTAGCTTAACACATCTTGTGTCCACAGCGCCTCGAAGCACCCTGTATGCTACATATATCAATTAACCATTTAATGTTTAAGACGTTGCAATAAAATTAAGACTATGTTTTAATTTAGATGGGAATATCCAAAAAAATATTGCTTTCTATTTGCCACCATATGGACATTTCTCAAGGCATGTGCATGCCGTCTTCCCAGGCTTGACCATTAAATGATTAATGGGCTAGAAACTCTAAATCTTTGCTGCTTAAACAGTGTCCATTTGCAGGCCAAGAGAAGACTATTTTTTACCACTGAATGTCTGGCTTCGTAACCGAGCCAGTCATTCCAATGGCAACGTTTAAAAACTAGTCTTCACTTGACCTGCAAATGGACATTACTCTAGAGGTCTGTAGAGGCAGGGTTTGATCGAGATGACGATTACACCGTTAAGTGAGCTGTTGATTGTTATGAAACTAATGTAGGAATCCAGCTTTAGTTATGCCCCGCCCATCACTATCTAGGCTCCACCTACACCTCACTCCTGTTGGGATCGATCGATCATGAACTTCCTGACTATTAATTTCCAGAAAACTATACAAGAATGCTGTTGAAGATTTTGAAACTAATTTACCTGGGTGCTGTTGCTGCCTATTGGATTCAAAATATGCAACAGCATATGTATTAAATAGTAAAGACATACAAATCGTACTACCAGACGTACTACTACGCGTTTAAGACCGAATAAACAATTATGACGTAATTGATTATAACGTCAGCCTACACGTCACGTAGTTGATTATGAGGTCATATGGTTGGCTGAGACACTGAATTCCTTCACTTAGCAGGAAGCTTTAATTTCGAAATATAATATGTATTAAACTGTAAGGGTTTAAAGTTGGCTCTTTGGGTTAACCAATATTGTTTTCAAAAGAGAGGTACCTATTTCTAGCGATGCCCAGCCCATATCGAAATATGCCACGCCCATTTCTACCTATGCTCCGCCAATTCTTGTATTTCTATTTCTATTCACAGAATTCCAATTCCAAGATAACCATACAGGTACGCCGTTGAATATTTTGAAATTAATATTACTGGGTGCTGTTGATACCATAGGCAGCAGCGGCTCCGAGTCAAATTGGTTTCAAAATATTCAACATAATGTGTATTAAAATGTAAACCCGCCAAAACATACACTTCTTACACTTTATAGACTTTTCAAAGTTTACGACAGTGCTAGATATGCCTAGGTCTTAATGGTGGTGAGACCAGCCTGCTTATATGTGACGTAATTGATTATGAAGTAAGCTACTTGACTGACAGATCCGATCCACTATTGCCTTATTTCAGGCCATTCCTGTAGGAAAGCTGTTTAATATGTTGTGATGTTATTCTTTATCTGGTGAAGACTATGTTCTCTAGACGTGATTGGACGCTATGCTACGATAACATCGCATTAAAGTTCTCGTGCTCCATTAAATATAGACATTTTTACATTAGATTTGAGATGCCTGCTGATTTCTCTTCAATTAACCCAGCACGCTATGCTACCCAGCATGCAACGCTGCCCTGCATGAAATTCTCTGAATCCATAATCGTTGTAACTATTGGACGCCGTATTCGTTGAGTCTATTGTATGTACAATCCAAGCAAAAAGAACATGTCTGCACGTGCAACTGGCCATTTGGCCACCAGCTCTGGAAGTGTAAGCATGGGTATAGGACATATTCACGGCAGTATATTCAATATAAACTGTTCTGCACAAGTTGGTTAATTTACAGGCGAAAATACGAGAAAGATTTTATGTACTTTGACAATAATTTGCGCGAAAATTATTGCTAGCAATGACAGCAACAGCATTCACTCAAATTTTATCAAAATAATTAGTATGTAATACGATTGCTAATTGCTACAGATTGCATAAAAATCTGAATGAAACGTGTTGTTGCAACAGCTTTCAGTCAATATATTCTAAAATAATCATCACAATTTTCACTCCATTCACTACGGATTTGAAGAGCAATTTAACTGTAAATTGTTGATTCCTATGGCACCAACACCCGTTATTGAATGGCGCACACACACAATCAACTGGCTGTCAATATCTTACTATACAGGCAGAGTGAGCATAGGCATAGCCATATATACACATAAGAATGAATGATTAGCCAACAGCGTGTACGTTTCGGTGACAGATTGCGCACCTGTTTGCAATGCAATGCTCGAACAGAAATGTACACAGCTTTGCTTTCCTAAATATTTTGTTCGTGCACGCATATCGTATCTATGTGTGATTACTGTATTCTGCGGCTATAGTAGTTGAAACAGCCTACAGCTGCAATCACTCCTTCTTCGATTTTATACACTGGGCCAAATTCTTACCTTCTTCAGGTCGATTCTTGACTTGAGTGTGCCGAGTACTGCTTTCTTGAGGTCACCTCGAAGCACGCTTAGGAAACTTTTGCAGTGGCGTCCTCTCCTGCCTTTGCATTGGCTGGCTCCGAGTAGAGCGAATGCCAAGGCTATCTGTTCTGGTGTGTCTTCTGGCATCCTTAACACAGGGGCAAACATGGACCATCTTTGATGGCGACCTTTACAGACAGCGGCGAAGTATCACACAACTTGTATAGTGCATCATTGGAAATTATGCTGTCCGGCCATCAGTGTCCAGTGATGGTGTGTAGGTAGGTGTTTGTTGTGGCAGGCATCGAGTTTGTCTAGAGTGGCCGTCGGAGCTGCCCAGCTGTTACAATTATACACCATCAATGATACGGAGGTTGCATTGTTTAGACATAGTCATTTTTATCAAGGGCGTCTTTGATCTACGAATCCATAGCTTCCAGAAGGACTGGACAGCTATGTTCCTCATGACGCAGCGTGCAGGAATGCCAGCAGTTCTGCAGTGCAGTAAGCCCAGGATTCTACTTTTCTTCCATGGATCGCCGCCATGTTGTGGGTCGTCTTCAGTTTCCTGCATGTGAATAGGTATATGTGGGTGAAATCCACGTTGGATTCATTCATAAAGAGATTCTCAATTCTTAGTTTGCTTGCAGCTATTGGGAGAAGTTCGTTAATGGGTTGCTTTTCCTCGTCTATGAAGGCCACATCGTTGTCAAATTCCATCTCTAATGGCATACCCTGTATTGCCGGGGGTGGGGTAGTAGTGGGGGTGGGGTGGGGGGGGGGGGAGGTGGGGTGAGGTTGGTCTTGTGGAACTATTCCGTATGGATTCCAATGCAGCAGCAAGGGAACAGGTGACAAGCACAGGCGATACACCATCTCCCTGTGAGGAGCCGATTGATGTCTCAAACTGTACATACTTCACTGACTTGACTCGTACTCTCAGCTTGGTGTCTGCAAGCAGTAGTCTTACTGGTCTTAGCTCATCTTCATTGCAACTGGTCTGGCGTAGTACATGTAGGATCTATGAGCGTTTAATTGTGTCGAAGGCTCGTGACATGTCAATGCCCAGTTTGTGGAAATCCGTGTGTTTGGACATGCCTATCGACACAAGCATGTGTTGAGCCCATGCAATGTCTGTGCAGCTGCGCCCACGTTTGAAGCCACTTTGACATGATCCGGTGAAGTCATCGACCTTGTCTCGGATGTGGCATACAGTAACATTGGATAGAATGTTCCGTATGCTGTTGAGGAACACATTGGGCCGCAGATTGACTTGGGGTTGGGGTGGTGGTGTCCGGGGGGGGGGGTGGTGTTGGGGTGTGGTGGAATGTGGGGGGGGGGAGTTGGGTGTAGACCGATAATGGTGCCTTGGCCTACAGCGTTGATGGGAAGGTAGTGCATAAAAGTTGAATTTACTAGGCACCTGATCTGTTTTGAGATAATGTCTCTTGCATATTTGAATAGTTCCATGCCCATGACATCAGGTCCCGATGCACGTACATTTTTCAGAGCTCTAAGTGCCTTTTCAACTTCTGCTGTTTTAATTGATGTTAGTAATGACCCGGGCTCTCCTGAGAACCGGTTCAACGGCTCATCATCATGGCCAGTGAACTGTTCCTTGAACCATTCTCGAATCACCTCGGCGTATCTAGGCTTATACTAATTTTAGTAGTATGAACACCACTTATTAGTCAAATTGGTCTCAAATCCGCAACGTGTTTCAAATGAAGGTTATTATGAGTAGTTTAGACTATTTAGACTGGAAGGCGTTGCAGCTACACTTTTCATTCTGATTTCTATCAAATCTAAGCAGTTATCGCATTACTGACTAATTATTTCGACAATAATTTGACTGAAACAAACTATTGTCACGGTATATCAAAGCTGTATCGTATTTTCTCCTGAACATATACACACTTGTGATAGACAGAATTTGAAATACAGGCTGTCGGAATTACTGCCGTGAATACGTCTTGCTGGGTAGCATTGCACACTGCGTAGCATTACATGCTGGGTAAATTGTACAGAGATCATCACGCATCTCATATCTCGTGCAAAGGTTCTGTAGTTCATGGGACACGATCACTTTAAGGAAATCAATATATGTATTACCTGTCTGTAACGGGCACTGTATGTACCGAATATTGTCATATTCAAATATATTCTACAGGTGGTATTATTAGACATACATCTATCCAAGCTCCGCCCACTTTTT
This sequence comes from Chaetoderma sp. LZ-2023a, assembly GCA_034401795.1. Classification (NCBI taxonomy): domain Eukaryota; kingdom Metazoa; phylum Mollusca; class Caudofoveata; order Chaetodermatida; family Chaetodermatidae; genus Chaetoderma; species Chaetoderma sp. LZ-2023a. The sequence continues at coordinate 64,720,184 of CM067365.1, forward strand.
ACGTGTGTTGGAATCGATTTGAAAATTTGAATTTCCCGAATCTAAATGCCAAGTTAATGGGTTTGCTAAGTGATGACGTATGCGTAGCTCAGTGTGCGCAATGGTTGTTAATGGACCTTTCCAAGTTTATACATCAATCATATGACGTCATATGACGTCAAAATCAACTGCGTGGCGTATAGTATGAGGTCATAATCATGGCGTCATGAATGATTTGAAATAGTCCGTATAATAACGCTTAATAGTTCGACACGCTGCACGAATTATATGTCTTTACCATTTAATAAATATTCTGCTGAATATTTTGAAACTAATTGTACTGGACGCCGTTGCTGCCAAATCTGTAACAGCTTAACTATATAGTTTTCTGGAAATTGATGGTCAGGGAGTTCAGTTATCGATCGCTGCCAACAAAATCGAGGTGTGGGTGGAGCTTAGCTAATGATGGGTGGGGCATTGCTAAAACTGGAAAGGTCCATTGCCAAAACAATGGTCAAGTTCGACTGGCTAACCACAGTCGATTTGCTGGTTTACTGAACATGCGCAGTTGCTATGCCGACGGATAGTTACCTCTAATTCGTCGGTACCCGATTCCCAAATTGAATTACTATTGTAGAAAATTTCGAGAATGGTACCAGTCTCGCTTAAGCCTTTCTGTCGTCTGTGTTGATGGCCTACGAAAATTGTTTACTTTTGTCCGCTAAGATGTCAAAAAACGTCCATGTGATATAAATTGGGGGAAAATGGGCCTTAGGACACCATAATTTCATCAAACTTGCATAGGTTAGGGAACAATTAACATGTGTCTGTGCATTTAACGGTGGCAAGCGAAACAAATCCGCCATTTTGGATTTTACGGCAATTTCATACTAACCACTTGGAACCGAGCTTGGGTGCTCGGTCGACTAAAGTTGACTAGATAGTTAACTATTTCAAGTTCGACTGAGATCTGGTTAGCTATAGCTAACTATGGTTAATGAGTCGTACTTGACCAATGTTGTTTGTCAGCAATACATGATGACGTCATAAACACACACTTATGACGAAATAAAAGCAAACGGTAAACTTCTGATTCACGAGGCACGCACATGATGTCAAACTTAATAGGTCAATGGAGGAATCCAGTTTTTGCTAAACCCTTCTCAACTCTAGCTAAGCACTCGTTGAATCTCAATTTCCATAAAACTCCACAGGTAAGCTTTAGAATATTTTGAAACTAAATTGAGCGGGTGCTGTTGCTTGCTCTGTCAGCAGCAGCGTCCAGTCAAATTTGTTGCGAAATATTCAACAACATGATTATTAAATAGTAAAGACGTACAATTCGTACAACAACACGTACTCCGTCAACTAGTAAGCGTTCGTGACAAACTTATCTGCGCCATTCCTGATGTAATTGATTATGACGTCATCCACACGTCAAATTGTTGAGTATGACGTCATATGATTAATGGATAAACTGAAAAGTCCATTATACAGGTAAGGTGTTGAATATTTTGAGTATAACTCGATTGCTAGTGACTCAAATTAGTTTCACAATATTCAACATAATGTTTATTAAATTGTAAATCATCAATGAATGCAATTCACACTTTAGTGATGTACTTTTCCATTTGCCGGACGGAGCTATATGTCATTTTGATTGTGGCGCCAAATAACTAGTGGCGTAACTGATTATGACGTCAAATTCATGAGTGACATACCGGTTCACTCCATTGAGGAGATAATGAATCCCAGATGCAAAAGATTACAGTGAAACTTGTCTTTTTTAGCAATTTAAAAGTATGTGAAATGCCATTTTGAGGTAAAAAAGATGGCTGTTTACATAGGTAGGCGATATGTTACTCAGGTATCTAAGGTCATCATCAAATACGTCACCTATTAGCTGATGTCACAGTGGAAATGGCATATCCCCGGCAGGAAAATCGAAAAGTTACTAACGAAAATGTAATACTTGTACAGCTTTGATGAATTTACAATTATATATCGGATGAAAACTCTAGGATGAGATGTGTCCTAAACTTTCTTACCGAGAATAATAATAACTAGAGAACAGTTACTGAAGTGAGAACAGTTACTGAAGTAACTGTAAATCTGCGATATCTGGCCATTAAGAAATAGAATAAGGCCTCTTCTTACATGACTGACGCCTGTTGTTGATCTGATAAAAATATAGATGTAGTCACAGATCACAGATGCATGTTTGAAATTCACATATGTTGACACTAAGAGGTCACACCTTGACCACAAGGATAAAATAAGGTGTCTTCTAACATGCTCTTTGAAGTTGCATGCTGAAAACTTGACATTTTCACCCGTGAATGACCTTGAGCCTAGGGGGGTATGAAGCTTTTCATCGGAAGTTCTTTAGAACTCGCAACATTCTAGAATCATACCAGGTAAGACAATCGGTAGAAAACTCTAGGAGAAAACCCTGTTCAAATATTGCTCCCATAGGTTTACTATAGGATATGTGGCACGCAAAAGCTTATTTCTCGAAAGCTGTTGGATAGATCGACTTTAAATTTGACACCAAATCAAGGCAAAGTAAGACCTAGATGTTCACCTAATTTCAAGTCGCTTGGATCCAATAAATTTCGGCAGATATTTTGAAAAAACCTATTTTATCATCCTAATTTCATTTCTGCAAAAAAAGAAAACTGGTATTTTTGACACAAAATTGTGTGCCTGGCGACCATTTTTAATAAAATAAATATTTTATTTCAGCAGCTTTCATGCTGGGTTATTTCTGCACAAAATGAAAACACCGTTACCAAAATTTTCACATGCCGGCCATTTTGAAAAATGAAAAAAATGGTAAAAATAATTCTCCATTTGTAACATCCTAACCAAGACTTAGTATGGTAGTGATCCAATCAAAACTCAGTTGTAATCGCTCTTTAAAGATCGATGAAAATAATCCCTATTAATCCCATATGGAACCATATTCCACGCATTCATAGGGTGTGTGTGGTCAAAGATAAAAGTCAAAGGTCACCTGGTGGTTGGGCAGACATCTTCTGGTCCCCATGGGTAATAAAACCCAGATATGGTTGTGATCTGATCACAACTCTAGACGTTGTAGCAGTTTAAATATCAATACTGAAAATCCTCATACATATCCTATGTGAGGTTTTGCCTATTCAAAGATGGGTAGCTCGAAAATTATTGCGCAGATCCAAATCCTGTTCTATAGCCCACTTATCCTCTATATGCACTATAGGTTCACCAAGTTTAGAATTGATTGGATGCAAACTCTAGGAGGAGATATGTCTTAAGTGAAGAAGAAGGAAGAAGGATCCTAACTGATGTTAATAATCTGCGGTGGCATATATACACGGGTTAATATATTTTTCAGAATAAAATTACCGCGAACCATTAATATCATTTTATCCAACAGTCCAATACAGTGGACTAACTGGCCTGCAATATATTTGTTTATCTAGTGATTTATTAATCACGCACGCACGCCCCATTGGATAGCAAGCATATCTCTCACAGCTTACTGTCTTATTGTGCATATATCATGGGACTCACTCCACGGTGATGGAGCCCATGCCATGTAACATTATAGAAGCAACACCCAGACGGATGTATGGCATTTGATGGTTTCCAGAAACTCAAATGTTACCAGATTGTCACTTGTTCTTAGAAACATATATACATCCGTGTATCGAGTTAACGCTTTCATGCCGAAGCTGGACAAAATCGGTATATGAAGTGCTCTTTATGAATGCTTATTTGCATGTCAAAGGATGAATATTTTATAAATTTACGACTGGAATGACTGGCTCGATGGCCAGTCATTGCCAGTGCAAGATTAAAAAAATACTCTTATCTTGGCCTGCAAATGGGAATGTATTAAGCACATGTTTAGATTTTTTAACCAATTTTAGCGAGTAAAGTATTAATAAATTATCTTAAATAAATGTAGTTATGTGATTTTAAAAACACCAGCATGTGTATTGTGTTTGTGTTGCCCAGCAGAAAGAGCAGAATCTATATATGGACAATGCCACTAGATACGTGCCAGTAGTGCAATTTAGCTTATTGACTGAGGATAACGTTTTATCTTTCCCGTCTAGACGGTCTGGCCGGAACTTTAATGAGCGATGTGTCTCTCAGAACATCAGGTCACTGTGACAGTTCTGGAGCACTAATAGACCAGACACTGATAATACACACATAGACCGAGATTCTTTTTAAAGTCTTAGTGAATCTTAAAATAAACAGCATCAAATTGGCCATTGGTGCTTGCATTTCGCATAGATAGGACGGACTGTAAATATTTTCCATTTACTTTCTCCCTAGCCATCCTATTCCCAAACAACTGTCATAGGATGTAGAGTTTGGAAGGTTCAATGTTTGGAACATTTTTCAAGACCTATACAACTTAGTTGAATAGAGAAATAACACTGTCTGTGAGAGAGATATATGGACATATTGACATGTCTCTTTCTCTCTCTCTCTCTCTCTCTCTCTCTCTCTCTCTCTCTCTCCCTCTCTCTTTCTCTCGCTTTCTCTCTCTCTCTCTCATACTATCTCTCTCTCTTTCTCTCGTTCTCTCTCTCACTCTCTCTTTCTCTCGTTCTTTCTCCCCCCCCCCCTATCTCTCTCTCTCTCTCTTTCTCACTCCCACCATCCCTCACCCCCCACTCTCTTAATCTCTCTCTCTCTCCCTCTCTCTCTCTCTCTCTCTCTCTCTCTCTCTCTCTCTCTCTCTCTGTCTCTCTTTCTCGCTCTCGCCCTCCTCTCTCTCCCTCTCTCTCTCTCTCTCTCTCTCTCTCTCTCTCTCTCTCTCTCGCTCTCTCTCCCTATCCACCTTCTACCCCTCTCTCTCTCACTTTCGCTCTCTATCCCTGTCTCTCTCTCCCCTCCTCCCCGCCCCTCCCTCTCGTTTTCTTTCTCTGAAACGTATCTAGTTATCTGATCCGAGTTCCATGTGTAATTACAGACGGTTAGAAATTTAAAATAACACAATATCTATATGTCCATTATGTCTTTATTCAATTTAGCCGTATATCTCGGGAAATTGCTTGTATATTCGTGATATCAATTTAGTCAGGAACAGTCTTCTCTTGGCCGGCAAGCGGATATTTAATAATCACGTGTTCTGATATTTGTAACCAAATACAGTCATTACACATGTTAAAGTGTTAAATATTGTTGTGAATGTAGAGATTATTATCAATTACAAGCATTGCAACAGAGCTTTCCTTGACACACGATGACGAAATATCACTTATCTTCACTAACTGTAGGCGACTTCGTTTATGCATCAGATGACCTACGATACGAAAACAGTTTTTGTAAATCGTGAAATTAATATAACTTGGAGCCAATCAAATTACTTTCAAAACACCTGACCCATTATCAACATGTCTTCTTCAAAATAATAAAACTGGTATATCGCCGCTATAATGGTTAGGGACATGGATATATTTAGCCAGGAACTGGAGAGATGCGGTCCAACATTGGCCAAACGTGGCTGGATTATAGCTAGCGATGGGCTGGGCATAGCTAAAGGTTCCTGCATTCATTAACGAGTTTGTATTGTTACATTTGAAAGCTAAACGTACACTAATAGACACTTGTATAGATAGATTATTTGATTGCTCGATTGATGGGAATACTGTTTACTTCAGAGTGAATTCAAAACCGATTGAACACAAAGAATCGAAAATATCGAGACAGATATAGGTACACAAATTGAATTAATCTTAGGTGAAACGCTGTTTATTATTAGGTTTGTCATATTTAGCATTTTGTGCAGCACGTCTTAAAACGTGAATAGTCCATAGTGCCGATGATGGAACAGGGAGTGTAGTGGAAACTAGCTGTATTTCAAGTGAGGCATGTTTTACGATTCACTGTCCACAACTCTAAAGCACGCTGCGGGAAATATACGTATCTACCTCCTAAACGAAAGCATTTGCTGTTAGTTATATATACTGATATATTTTCAATAGTATCTGGTCAGCAACTTAAATATATCTTTAAAGCAAACAGTTTGGCACCGTGCAAAGAGATGCAACATAATCACACATTAGTGACATATATCTTGAACTATAACACCATAACACCACAACACACAAAACAATGCTGGTTTGGACGTACATCATCTATTTCTATTAGACAAGGAAATTGGCAGGCGATATATTAAACAGTTTCTTTACACAGTATATTTGCTGGATTGTACAATATTAATCCTTCTTGTGACAACAGTGCAATAAAGCGCTCAAAATAATATTGATTTTAATTAACCATTTAATTGTCAATGCTTTTCAAGTAAATTTTGATGTTTGCACCCTAAAAGATTGTATTCGTAAATTTATAGCGAAAATTTACAAAAACAGATTTCTGTTATCCTTCAAATAGACATTCATCAAAAGTGTAATCGTCAAGAAAATTCAAATTTCTGCTTCGCCAGTGTCCAATTGCAGACCAAGAAGAGTATTTTCGACAATGTATCCCTTGAATGACTGGCTCAGTTACCGAGCCAGTCATTCCAGTGGTAAATTTTCAACAATGTTCTGCTCTTAGCCTGCAAATCGGCATTTCTTAAGATCAATGCTGAGGTAATTTTACCAACTTCACCGTTAAAGGGTTAGGTTGACATAACAGTGTCTAAGGCGACCTATGCGTCCATACCAGTTGTTTTGTGATCAAGGGACAGATGACTGCGAGGAACCGCTGCTTCTTCTTCTTCTTTTCGTTCGCTGATCATACCGCCAGTCCTGTAAGTGACTATCGACATGATGATAAGAGTTAAGAGCGTGGATCCATGGTTTATTAGAGTGCGCCGTGCGGCCTGGAACCTCCGTCTTCAGCACTCGAGGTTTCTGTCAGGGTTACCTCACCCTTACTTCCTTTAGTCGCCTCCTACGACATGCAAAGGATACGGAAGGTGTATTCTAAACCCCACCTACAGGGCAAAGGAACCGCTGCCTCGGCATGGATTTAGATGGCCAGAACATTTGACGTGTGTAAGGTTTCCAGTCTCTGGTTTATGCGAAGGCGTGCAAGAAGACATAAGCGGAGGAATTCCTACCACAGACACAATACTTATAGCAGCACAAACAAGATGTTAGCCGTTCGCTGTCAAGCCATATTGCCAAATATCTTAAAGCACCAAATTCAAGATACTGCTGCCTTAGAACTCAATACGATATTCTCCACACTAGTCAAGTTAAAATACATCCCATATTTTAAATATTTTCTATGTACGCGATAAGTGGCTGAAAGTACCATATTGAGGCAGCCTATACCACCATGCGCGAGATGGTTGTGCTAAACTTATGCGATAATATGCATTTTGCTACTCACCACAGCTTCCGTGTGACCGGTTTTCTGTATCTGGTATGTGTGAAAATTTGTTTGAAGAAAGTAACAATGAATTTACTACCTCACATAAAGAAACCAACCACACCGTCACCAGCACCTGGTCAACAATCTTGTGAGACAAGTATGGTGTCAAAGTGCAAATGCTTACCTTATAATGAAATAAGAATTCCAAACTTTCCAAATAGGAGATTACGAGAAGGATGCCGAATTGGAAATGCGGGGATTCGTGGAATTACAAGAGACAAACTGTAGTCCACATCTAAGGTATATCCTCTGCGCATTATATGTACCAGTGTGTACCGTACTGAGGGAACAGCTTCCACCATGACTCTGTGAACATTCTCAGAACGGATGTGAAAAGTACATGCAGAAAATTGGCCAGCATTCCTGAACTGCCACCTGGTTCCCGAATCTGGTGTGTTTGTGGGTAAACCTGATAATCACGAGAACATATCAGCTACATACACTATATCTAAAGCACCATTATCAACCACATCGACAGAAATTCCTATAGTAACAACAGCAAAATTAACATCAACAACACTAAAAGAAACTATCCTACAGATAAGATTAATACTATGAGATCAAACAGATACATGTGCGACTTCTACGTCTTATACAACAATTACTCAACCAAACACAACTACACCCACCACCACCACCACCACCACCACCACCACCACCACCACTACCACCACCACCACTAGCAACACCACGACCACCACCACCACCACCACCACCACCACCACCAACACCACCAACATGTATGGATGGATGGGTGGGTGGGTGGATGGATGGGTGGGTGGATGGATGGGTGGATGGATGGGTTGGTGGGTGGGTGGGTGGATGGGTCAGTGGGTGGATGGGTGGGTGGGTGGAGGGATGGATGGGTGGATGGATGGATGGAGGGAACTCGAAATTCATATTGCCCATTGAATCTTTCAAATACACTTGAATCCTATTAGTCTAAATTGTATAGACAATTATTTAATTGTTGGAAATTAAAAAATTGTTCTTTCCTAAATTCGACTTCAAAGGACTTGGAAACAAAGTCCAACAACACCTTTTGAAATATAGTTCACTGTTCAACTGATTAATGACCATTGTGTGATCCCTTTGATCAACCAACACTCAATCAACAGAGTGATACTAGAACCTCGTTCAGAAAGGGACACCTTCTGACCAAACAGAATCGATCTCACTGGGTTAATATGCATGGCTTGATCTCTTTGATCAACCGCCACTCATTCATGAGAGTATTACTGGAAGCCCACTCAGAAACCTTAGAACTCAATCAACGTCAATGGATTTAGACAATAGTTTTTAAACATCTGTGGCAGTCCAAATCTTTAATGTGAATACAATTAAAAATTTTCAAAGTACAACTGAACACTAATCTAAGCCACATCCATAAGGCCATCAATTCTAATAAATAGACAGATTTTTGGTGGACAGGCAGATTTGTTCTGTGGCCTGAAGCTGACAAACCTTGTCGAAACCGGTCACCCAGTTCACGACGGTGCATAAGATTATTGGTAATATACACAATTATCCTTTGATAGTTTATATGAATTATTTAAATATTAACATGCTTAAACATAACCTTCTTCTTTTCAGCGGTAGATTTTTGATACGCTTGTAGATTTTGTTAGGCTTGTAATTCGATAGACTTCCCTTGGTTCACGATTCCATTAGGTCCCCTCAACTTTTTGGTATTCTTGTAGATTTTAGTGGCAGAAACATTGAATTATCTAACTAGTAACATTATGGCTGGAGTTAGCAAGAGTAGAAGACGGGATGACAGGTGGTCTAACGACATTCGCCCGCCATCTGCCCAGGCTGCACTAACCAAGTGTTACTACATGATTATACAACGCTTTCACCACCTTGGCATCTTGAATGCTCATGTACGTAGGGGCAGTTTGCCTCCTGGATTGAGCTGGAAAGTGTCACAGTTAGAGAGACAGAATTTCTTCTGTAAACCAGCGATGCCAAACGCCGAGGTCCGTAAGAACATCTTAGCAGCAAATTTGAAATGGGCCATATCTTTACTTCAAGTTAACATTAGTCACTATAATTTCCAGCTTGGTCGTCTTATGTCGCTCCTCATCGAAGCTCAGTCCAAACCAAATTTAGAATTAGGTAGAGCGAAGACCACAGCAATAAATTGTGCCCGAAATAACTATGGCAGGAAGTTTAATTCTTCATCAATTGATCAGTTTAATGATTTCATCAGACCTTTTGATCCACATTTTAGAACCTGCTATAGTACAACACCCCCTGTAGGGTCACCTGTGACCTTACCAGGGACATCAACTGCAGGGCCTTCTGTGGCCCTACTAGGCACACCGACTGCAAGGTCAGCCTTGACCTTACCAGTCATCCTACAATCAAATCGGAAACGGAATAGGTCACCCACTGAGAGTCCCCCAGTAGTTAAGCGGGTGAATAACCAGTGCTCACCAGTGTTCCCCCTGCAGACTCCTGTGGTGGATCCGCTCCTGATTCCACTGCCAGAATGCTCACCGTCAGTGTCTGCTCATGTGGATCCTAGTCAGATCCCTCTTCCTCTTAATTTAAACTAACTAAGGGTCAGGGTACTAACCACCCAGAAATTGGCCTGGGTGGTAATATCGTTAACCTAACTGGTTCTACATTGTCTGAAGCAGAAAGATCTTTGCTAAATCTCGGTCTAACATTCGTACCAACACCACGACCCAAAGTCGACATAGATGCCCTTTTAGATAATGGCTTATGGGAAATTGAAGAATTTTCTCACCGAGCAAAATTAGCAGACCTTTTTCGAAATTCCAAGAAAAACAACTTTCTACCTTTTGTTGAAAAAACTGGCTGGGCACCTAACTCGAAGTTTGTGGACCCTGCGATCCCTGATAGTATAAAAGCTATTAAGGAACGTGTTGAAAATTTAGAATTTCCTAAAAATCATCAAAATTTGTCATATCAAGAACGTTTAGCCATAACAGGTTTGCGTAAAAACAATGACATCGTTAAAAAGCCTGCTGACAAGGGATCTGCTAATGTAATAATGCGTAAGGATAATTATATTCGTGAAGCGCATCGGCAACTCAGTAATCCGAAACACTACCGCAAATTAGACGAACCACTCTGGCAAAATAATTGTGATAAATTTAATGGAATCCTTCAAGAAATGGCTGACAACATGGCCATAACGAAAAAGCAGTTTAAATACCTTACTGCTAAACGAGATTCAAATCCACGTACGTCTTACCTTTTGCCAAAAATTCATAAACCTATTGAGTCATGGTCCGACCTTATGATACCACCGGGTCGACCTATTATCTCTGACTGCGGCTCTGAATCTTATCGAATTAGTGAAATTATTGATTACCACCTACAACCAATTGCGAATAGACATTTCAGCTTTTTGAACAACACTGAGGATTTCCTATCCGAGGTCTCCAAAATTTCCGTTCCTCCAAACTCACTCTTGGTCACCCTCGACATCGATGCTATGTACACAAACATTGACATCGAAAAGGGTTTGACTTCTGTTCGCAGAGCATTCAATAAATATCCTGATAACAATAGGCCACTAGCGAAATATTAGCTCTGCTGGAGATGAGTTTAAAGGGCAATGATTTCGAATTCGCTGACGAAATCTACCAACAAATCTGGGGATGCGCTATGGATAAACGGTTTAGTCCTACTTTTGCCAACATCTATGTAGCTGAGTGGGAAGAAGATGCGCTTAACAAATGTCCTAAGCCTATTTTACCGCCGGTACCTCGATGATATTTTTATGATTTGGAATCATTCGAGGGAAGAGTTTGATGAATTTTTCGCTATTTTGAACAATCACGATCCTAACATTAAACTTAAAGCCAACATCGACCAGTCGTCCATAGACTTTTTAGACGTTACTCTCTACAATGGTGTAAATTAAAACACAAGTGGGCTTCTTGATTACAAAGTATTCTTTAAGCCCACCGATTCCCATCAACTACTGCATAAGAAATCTGTCCATCCACCCCATACTTTTAAAGGTTTTGTCAAATCACAGATTATCCGATTTCACCGAAATTCTAGTGATAGAAAGAATTTTGAATCTGCGTGTTCCACCTTATTTAAAGCCCTCAAACCGAGGGGATATTCAACACGATTTTTGCGCAAAATAAAGTCCGGAACGTTACATGATTTGGAAACTATTACTGATAAGGCTGCCGATCAAAATCCTACCAAAATTCGTCACAATCGTCCGATTATAAGCGTAGGACAATCTCAGAAATGTGGAAAGAAGAAGTGTAAATTAGACCTCTATCTACCTAATCAGAAAACGTTTGTCAGTTATCAGAACAAAAGCAAATTCCACCTTCGGTCTAATTTAGATGGCGATCCTAAAAATGTTATCTATTTAATATCTTGCAAATTATGCCAAAAGCAGTATGTCGGTGAACCAAAATGCCCTTTAAGATGGCGAGCAACTAGACACCTTCGCGATATTAGACACGACGAGGACACCAACGTAGCTCAACATTTCAATCTTCCTGGTCATTCTGTCAATAGACACTTTGAAATTATGCCTATTGACCAACTGCCTCTTTCTGCTATGGCCGAAGAAACTGATAAACAAAGAAAACGTGGATCCTGGTCTTGCTGATCAACATGAAATTATTCCATTCAGTTTAACATACAATCGAAAAATGTTGAAATTTCTGAAATTTTGAAAGATGAATATCATAAATTGCAGGATAAAATGAAAGAAGCTCTCAATTTGCGTCCAGTGATAGCCTTTACGAAAAACTCCAATCTCCGTGACATTTTGGTTAAATCGAAATTAACTCTTCAAAAACCTTCAGAATGAATGATATATATATATAACAAATCTCAGACAATAAAATAAATAAAAAATATCTCCCAACCTTGGGAGATCCTGAGCCAGTGCGTTTAATCATATAACCACCACCACCACTGCCAGCATCACGCCACCACCACCAACACCACCATCAACACCAACACCACATCCACCACCAGCACCACCACCACCACCACCACCATCACCAGCACCACCACCACCACCACCATCAACACCAACACCACATCCACCACCAGCACCACCACCAACACCACCACCACCAATAATAGTACCCAACACCGACTACTAAACCAAAATGGCAAAGCCAACAAGAAGAAACAGAGGATGATAAAGAAGAGGAGGAAGAAGAATAAAAAGAAGAAGAAGAATAACAACAACAACAATAACAAACAACAACAACAACAATAACAACCACAATAATAACAGCATCGGATACAGTAGCAGTACATACTCATGTCTCTATTTCTAATATTGTGAAGAAAGGAATAAAACATATACTGAAGTAGAATCTTAAGACAAAGAAGAGAAAGCAGTTGAAATTATCATACGAGTGAAATGTCATGGATGAATCCAGTTTTACCTATGCCCTGCCCATTCCTAGCTAAGTTCCACCCATGCTTTGCCCGTGTTGGCATCGGTTTGTCACAAGTTTCACGCCATTATTATCATATGTATTGACGATTTGCGTATTATCTGTTTCTGTGATCTGCAGAACTTTCACGTTGCCGCGACGTGCTGACAGAACCAGTTCTCATTAACCTCCTAACGTGACTGCCTAGACGGACATGATAAAGCACTACAATGGTCCAATAAGCGAAATTCACCTTTCCAGAGTATACATCGATGATTTGCCGTCATATGCCGTCATAATCAAGTAAGCGGAATCAGCTTAGCGGGGTGTAGGATGCCGTTGTAAGGAATACGTCATAAATGACTCTATTAGGCCTATTTTTAACTCTTAATAGGCCGACACGTTGAAGAATTGTATGCCACTAGTTAATAAACCAGCTGTTGAATATTTTGAAACTAATTTGACTGGGCGCGGTTGCTGTCTATGGCAACAGCAGCACTCCGTCAAATTAGTTTCAAAATATATTCAACAGCATACTCGTATAGTTTTCTGGAAATTGATAGTTAGGAAGTTTAGCGATCGATCGATCCCAACACGAGCGACATGTGGGTGGAGCCTAGATAGAGATGGGCGGGGAATGACTAAAATGGAAAGGTCCATTACACGATTTGGCGCTGGTCTAGTGACACTGTCCATTTGTACTGCCTCTGCTCTTCAACGGCATGTTTATTAAATAGTACAATTCGTAAAACGTGTGGGCCTATTAAGAGTTAAAGACGGGCCATATAAAATCATCTATGACGTAATGAATATGACGTCATTCTACAGGCCGCTTAGCTGATTATGACGTCATATAGCGTCAGATCGATAGATGGATACTCTGGAAAGGTGAATTGTGGGTTTCTTTAGCCGTACCTCAGGGCACCCATGCTACTAGTGTGCCACTTACCGTCTACAGCACCATGCAATATTGCGATACTACATAGATGAACAGAAATCTCCGACGGACGAGTCACTGAATGGTGTCTGTGGAGCTAACGTATGGCATAATTCTCTATGCTTGGTGGTTATGTAAACACCCACGGTTTACACGAGTACTTACATAACATAGATCCTGCAGAAATACAAAACATTAGAAGAAAGCTATAATAGCTTTACCATGATAGTAACCCTGAAAATCATTACTTATTTATCTCATGGCATCCAGTGAGTTGAACGCTCAGTAGAGACGTGCGCATGCGAAACACACTCCGATTTTGTGTATCAGTGTCTGATAGTTTGACCCACTAATTTGATCAACTCCCTTCCAATCACTTGCTAAAGAAGAAAAACCATTGGTGTCATCACTACTAAGAGTACGAACTGGGGTTATTTTGTGAAATGGCCTTTGATACACTATGAATTGGGATAATGCAACCTTGTGCCTTGAGAAAAAGCTCATTGAGACCCATGTTATCCAGTTCTGAGACTGCATAGAGCGCGCCAACGACACGCTCAGTGTATGGTGCTCTGATTTTGATTCTCCTCATCCCATTTTGATACATACAGAAGCATGCACCGTACAACAATCTGGTGTCTGCCTCCTAATGATTGCTTGATAGATCAATGTAATGTTAGTTATCCAGTTGAGAAGGAATAGAGGGTACGGGTGTGAGCCGATTTTGGTAATTTTGATGTGCTTTCAGACCATCTGTTGAATAGGAAAAGGAGAAGTTTCATTTTGCTCTGTGTGTTCCATATTATGTCATCCCAGTGTCGCATGGCAATTTCATAACTGATTTGATATTATTCCAGAGCCTCGTTCCGTCGGTCATGATATCCAGTTGCATTTTTCAGATAGATAAGTCCCCCATTCACATCTTAAATACAAAAGGTCATCATATCGGTCAGCTACCAGATATAACTCAATACTGGCGTTTTTATAATGCATCACAATAGTCGCTCAGCATACCTCTCACTGATTTCATCTTCAAATGTGTTGTGTGTTCTGATGAATCCCATGACATCCACAAAAACTAACTATCCAGATTCGTGGGTGGAATTTTCACTTGCCAATCATGTTTTGTGGAAAGTATTCAGCAGTGCACCTGTATTGTTTCTCCAGTTCGTTTACCATTGCTGGTAGATACTTGCACAGCTCATATCGCATGTCTACCATTTGACCTTTGTCATAAATAAGTTGTAATATTATCCTTTTGTGCTTAGGAAAAGTCAGCCATATCCGACTTAAGCTAACTATTAGTAAAGGTGTGGCCACTTTAGGAGGCATATTGTGACTATCAACGCATTGTATGAGTGAGCGAGAGAGATTAAGTGTGCGTGTGCGCGTGTGTGTGCACGCTCGCGCGCGTGCGTACCTGACCGTGTGCGTGCATGTGCACGTGAACGTAAGCGTAAGCGTGTCGTGTGCATGCGTGCGTGCCTGCTTACGTGCGTGTGCGTGTGCGTGTGCGTATGTCTGTGTGTGATTGCGTGCGTGCGTGGGATCAAGGGTGCAGGGTGATGCTGACATGACACACGCGGTGGATGACTTGGTTTCTGCATGTTGGAGTGGAATAGAGCGTTAGCTATACCATTAGATAAATTCAATTCGTCTTTAGCGATTTACCGTCATTGCCATTATTCAGCATCCCGTCTCTGGCTTTTACATTTGCTTTAGCAATGTGCTGCTGTTCGTCCGGATAAATCCAGTCACTTAAATCAACCAATGTGACAAAATCAGCCACTATAATCATCACTTTAACTGGTATGGTCAGCGGAAGGATAGATGATGGTTGATTAAAGATGGTTATATATTGCTTGAAACGAGACAGCTTATGGGCCCATAAAGCGGCGGATAAATGGTCACTGATGAATAAGAAGTCTTCACTAACACAAAAAACGTGTCTCAAATAACAGCAGTTAGCGATCCGTCCTCTGATCTATGGCCCTTGGATGTTATCGATATGCTAATCTAAACCTTTTGTGTTATTACTGTTAAATATGAGCATGTTAGTTTAACGTGTGCGATAATCATACTTGAAAATGGTGATTTTGTTATCGCCTGCGCTGCCGTCGGTGATGTTTTCGTCCTTATTGCCGCCATCATTGTCCTAGTTGCTATTATGGTCACTGTTGTAATTGGTGTTCGATGTTTTAGTTGATGTTGTTCTCGCCATTGTTTCACCAGTTCTTATCTCTATCTCGATGTGACCACCAGTGTGATTGCCATTTTGCTCGTGGTTAACTTCTGATTTTCCTTATTACGCCCGTCACTACGTGAATCGTTGACAGTCCCCACCGCAAACAGCCTTGCACGACCACAGCCAGAACACGCTACTTATTGGGACTGTATACTAATTGATTGTTTATGAGAAACGAGGCAATGCTCTGAGCTGATTTCAGAGTTATCTACCACACAGAACAAAATGTGTGCTCTGTAACAATATCTGCACAGACACTAGCCACCTAGCCACCTAGCCTGTGATGTTCCTCAAGGATGCATCATTGCATCCCTGCTGTTCCTTTGATATAGGACCGATCTATCCTAGGTCTGCAAACACCTACCAAGGATACATTTTGTGGTTAGCTCCATCGCCTTCTGCAATGATCACACCATAGACACATTGTACGTGAATCAATTTTCATTTCTTCATTCACAGTTTACTGTGAATGAAGAAATGGAAATTGATTCACACTTAATACACTGTCTCTAAACATAGACAAGAAAATAGTATGCTTCTTACCAATTAATTGAAACTATAAAAATAGAACATTACTCAAAATCTACAGAAACAATCAGGATATTTGTGGAAACTAAATTTTCTTAGGTGTCTAATTGGATCAGGAACTATCACGGGGAAAGCACATTGAACCAATAGCACCAAATTTCTTAAAAGGTATTAGCGTCATTCGATTGTTAACACCATATATACCGTTGGACACAAAACAACACTCTATTGTACACTAATATTACAATGCATTGCGCATTGCAAATTAATTTCGAGCATCAGTCACGCAATTAACTTAGTAAGGCTAATAGGACTGCAGAAGAAAAGAATCAAACTATTCTCCAAGACAGCACAGGGTCAAGACATCTTTAAATCAGAAAAAAGTAAAAACAATTTTATAGAGATATTGGGATTTTGCCACTCGGTGCAATTCAAATCAGTACAAATCAGAACTTGGTACAATTCCAACATCGCGGGCAAAGTTATACAAAGAAATACCAAAGCCCATTCATGTAGTACTCTATGTAAACATAACGTGCACATACAGTGTGTAAGAAAAGAATTGGATAGACATATACTCAGAAGTACTGCCCTCACAACTCTGGAATAACACAGACACAAGGCGAAAACCACAAATATGCACACATCAATCATACACAAAATTAATAAGTACTAATCGCTACTGATAATACATCCATTAATGTAGCTAATTTTACACTGCTGCTGCTGCTACTACTACTATTACTACTACTACTACTACTACTACTACTACTACTACTACTACTACTACTACTACTACTACTACTACTACTACTACTACTACTACTACTACTACTACTACTACTACTACTACTACTGCTGCTGCTATCCACAGAATGTGATGAGTACTACATGATCTTCTACAATCACTACGTGTGCTTCGTCACGGTTACTGTTAAGATTGTTAATTATTGCATGGTAAAGCTTAGCACCAGATTATATACAGCGTGTAACTGCCAACTCAAGTTAATTATTGCATGGCAATGCTTAGCACCATATTATATACAGCGTGTAACTGCCAACTCAAGTTAATTATTGCATGGTAATGCTTAGCACCAGATTATATACAGCGTGTAACTGCCAACTCAAGGGCCCGAACTTGCATATAGGAAAGAAGGCTGACGTCATAATTAAAATATAACACATGGTAGCTGATGTCACAGCCAACACGACGTAACTAGGACAGTTTAAAGTCACAAAATTGTATGAATTGTTTGTATGATTACTGTATTCTGCGGCTGTATTAGTAGACAATCCTGCAACTGCAATCAGTTCTCCGAATTTGACTACTGTGCTTTGTTCTCAGACAAAATATTTAGCTTCATCAGGCCTCGAGCTGTCTGTGCCGAGTCTTGTTTCTTGCTGCCAGCGTAACATATGCATATGCACTGACGTCCTCTCCTGGCTTTATATTTGCTCCCTCCCGGTAGGGCGAATTGCAAGCCTGGTCTTTCTTCTGGCATCCTTGAAACTTGGCCGGACACGGGCCCTACCGAGCTGTTACAGTTATACAGCCGTCGTATAACCAAGTTTTTCTGTCAATGTTATCTGTGGTTTCCGAATCCATAGCATCCGGAATGACTGGAAAGCTATGATCTCCACAACGCAGCGTGCACTAATGCCAGCAGTACTACAGAAAAGTGAGGTTAAGATTTTACTTTTTCCTCCATGGTTCACCGCCACGAAGTGGATCGTCATTTTCTTTAGTTTCATGCTTTGTGGATATGTATATGTGGGTGAACTCTGTTTTGGAGCCATTCATAAAGAGTTTGGTCTTGTGGAATTATCCCGTACAGATATCAAGGCAAGCAGCAAGGTAACAGGTGAACAGCACAGGGGATATACCTTCTCTATATGGGAGCCGAGTGCTGGCTCAAACTCTGCAGACTTCACTGGCTGCACTCGTACTCTCAAAGTAGTGACTACAAGTTGATGGTCTCACTAGTTGTAGCTCATCTTGATTGGCACTGACCGAACGTAGTACATCTAGGATCTCTGTGAATTTAATTGTGTCCAAGGCTCATGACATGGTGATGCCCGTTTTGTGGAAATCCCAGTGCCTGGATCTGACCACTGACACGAGCACGCGCTGCGCTCATACGCCACTTTGACATGATCCCGTGAAGTCATCGACCTTGTCTTGGATGCGGCATAGAGTAACATTGGATGGGATTTTCCGAAAACTGCTGAGGAGCATAATGCGACGCAGACTGACTGCTTGTCGGGTGGCTTCATGTGCTTTAATAACTTGACCACCGCGGCTTGGTACACAGCACAGATTGGAAGATGATATATAAAGGCTGAATTGACTAGGTGAGTGATCGATTTTAAGATAATACCACTTGCGTGTTTCAATGGTTCAATGTTCATGCATTATATGAATTGTATGTCTTTGGCGAATTTGCAGTTTAATACATATTCAATTGAATATGTTGAAACTAATTTTCCTGCCCTCCCAGTCAAATCAGGTTAACTATTATCAACAGTTTTAATTTTAAAATGTAACAAGACTGAGATCTCACCCTTAACAGGGTTAGCGAACTAGGTCGGGTTGGCCATGAACTACATTCCACCTCATATACCGGGTTCGACTATGCGATTAAATATATTAAGTTTTGTCGCAACATTTGATATTATTACATTTCAACGTAATGCAATCTTATTATGAATCACATTTTAGCTTATGCATTAAAATTTCACAAGTTGGTCTGGTGTTGATGACACTTATAATGGCGGATCCCAGTTTATCCATCGGTCAATTGACGTCGTGACGTCAAGGATGACGTCATGCTCCATTACGTCATGAGTGACGTAGCTAAGTTCGTCACGAACCCTTATGTGACGACGGACTAACCGCTGTTTTACGAATCGTATGTATTTACTCTTTACTAAACATGATATTGAATGATTTTGTACTAAATTGACGGGCGCTGTTGCTGTCATAGGCAGCAACACTACCCAGTCAAATTAGATTCATAATATTCAACAGCTTACCTATATAGTGTTCTGGGCATTAATAGTCATGGAGTTCAGCGGTCGAGGGATCCCTAAACTGGCGAATTGTGTGCTGAGCTTAGCTAAAGATGGCTGGGGCATAGCTGGATCGTATGCATATTGCTCAATAGGTTAATAATGTGTAGTGAATGCGACTTTCTGGTCCTGTCAACAGTTCCAGCGTAATCTTGGGATGCAATGGTGAGAAGGGCAACTGGATGTAAAAGCGTAAATAGATGACGTGAACGAATGCACACACATTTAAATCACTCAATGATGTCAGTGTATAATGACACCATTTCCATAGTGACACAATATTAAAATCACATCAATAAAGCCGACCATTAATGAAAACGTTTTCTAACAATGGAACAGTTTTTAGAACTTGGTCAACTGAGATTGCAGGCCATTAGATCAACGTCATCGTCGTCGTCGTCGTGCATTGGTCCATCTTCTTTGGAGTTGTCATTATTGTTGTTGTTGTAGTCAGCGTCGTCGACGCCAGTGTTGGTGTTCATGCTTTCAGTACAAAAGCATACACACTGACAATTCTACGTGTCCAAAATGGCACATGCTATTCTACTTTGAAATGTAATAAGTCCGTTTCATGCAGTATTTGTCAATGTCACACGAGACTCCAGGCTACGATAGCATCTCTTTGACGGTAAATAATCGTACTATTAAAGCCATAGCATCGGGTTCCTCCCGATTCTACTTAAAGATTCGTCCACATATTACCGTAGTTTTTATCGATTTTTATATTTTCGAAAATGAATTCCCATAATCCGAGGAGCCTATACGGGTTAAGCTGGTCTCACATGGTGCGAATTTTTCTACGATTTACTATTATTTCCTACGCTACGCTTTGACTGGATGTACCACTACAAACGCACATAATCGCAGACAAACACGGCGTAGGACATCGTAAGATGGTACCCCACACACGCCAAGAGTTTCTTTAATTTTGTGCAATTGTCTACGTTTGCTAGAAGGTAATGCTGGCTTTGTGGGAAAGATGAAGTCTGATTCTGACAGAATTATGAATCCGTGCTCTTTCTGTTTCGTTAATTGTTCGAAGAAGGAGGGAAGCGAAGAAAATCACATAATGGGCTTTGTATCAGTCCCTGGATAAGCAGGCCACATGAACATTTTGCATGAGAAAGGCCGTGTTAGCGATTTAGAGACCAATGCATTTCTTATTAGAAATCAACAGTACTGTCAATAAAGGGAAAATTAGGTTTTAAAAGCATAAAATGTCGCCAGGCAATATAGGAGAAATCTTTTAATGATTTAATGGCGATATTTGAAATTTCAAGATAACCACCAAACAAATTGATAAATACAAAATTTCGCTATAAGAGTCTACGAAACTAGGATCGTTTCCCCAAGTTTCATTGAGATCGTGGCATTGCTTAGGAAGGAGTAGCTTTAGTTAAAGGATCTAAGGATATTTTTAGAAAATCAAAGATGGTTGTCAGTAAAATCGAACAAACTAAATTCGAAATAGAAGTTCTTGAATCTATCACCATAAGATCGTATTAAAGAATTTCCGAAAAGATTTCGGCTACTGCTCCTCCTGCTGTTGCTACTACTACTACTACTACTACTACTACTACTACTACTACTACTACTACTACTACTACTACTACTACTACTACTACTACTACTACTACTACTACCACTACCACTACTACTACTACTACTACTACTACTACTACTACTACTACTACTACTACTACTACTACTACTACTGCTGCTACTACTACTACTACTACTACTACTACTACTACTACTACTACTACTACTACTACTACTACTACTACTACTACTACTACTACTACTACTACTACTACTACTACTACTACTACTACTACTACTACTACTACTACTACTACTACTACTACTACTACTACTACTACTCCAACTACTACTACTACTACTACTAATACTACTACTACTACTACTACTACTACTGCTGCTGCTGCTGCTGCTGCTGCTGCTTCTGCTACTACTACTACTACTACTACTACTACTACTACTACTACTACTACTACTACTACTACTGATACTGATACTACTGACACTACTGACACTACTGACACTACTGACATACTGCTACTGCTAATACGGATCCTGCTACGGTTGCTTCTGCTGTTGCAATTTGACATTTTAGAGACATTGACATCCATGCCTCAGCTATATCAGTCTGCCCTCGCGCTCCTTGTCCCACTTGAATGCCATTGTGTTTGATGAGGTTTGGATCACGCATGTGCACACATTACAATTGTCTAGTAGTTTCAATGACCACCCGTCACGTAATACAGTTGTTTGCGCTACCACAAGATTCAGTCGGCTACGGCAGGGAATTTCTTAAAATGTTGAAGAATTCTCGACAGCACAGTATTTCATACGACATACTACGTTACGACAGAATCGTATAAAATCGTACCGCAATGGAGCCTTCCAGTTTTAGCTATACCCCGCCCATCTCTATCTAAGCTCCAGCCACACTTCGCCGCGTTAGGATTGATCGATACCCGAATGCTAACTATCAATTTCCTGAAAACTATACAGGTGAGCTGTTGAATATTTTGTATCTAATTTCACTGCCTATGTCAGCAACAGCGCCCAGTCAAATTAGTTTCAAAATATTCAACAGAATATGTATTAACTAGTAAATAAAAGTATTATCATGCAATTCGTACAACAACGTAGTTGATAATGACGTCATATACCGGATGAATAAAGTGGAAATGTGCATTTCTCTCATGCTGTACGATGTGCTAGGATGACACACGCTGTTGTGCCGTATCTTAAAGCGTCGTGAGATATCGTAGCGAAATCGCACCGTGTGAGGCCGGAATAAGCTGTTGAGTATTTTGAAATTAATTTGGATAGTGATGTTACAGCAACATCTCCCAGTCAAATTAATTTCAAAATACTCAACAGAACATGTCGTTCATTATGAATATATCAAACAGATGCAATTCCTTCAGGTTAATAACGGAATTTTGAATGTTTGTGAAGGAGCTGCGTCATCTTGATTCGGACGTCGGGTTACATGTGAGCTATTAATTATGATGTTATATACGTGAGTGACACATCAGATCCATACATTGAAAAGTAAATATATGCTACCAATGGACGAGTCCAGTTTTAGCTATGCCCCGGCCATCTCCAGCTGAGCTTGTACTATCTGAATTCCAATTTCCAGAAAACTATACATGTACGCTGTTGAATATTTTGAGACTATTTTGACCGGGTGTTGTTACTGCTATGGCAGCAGCAGCGCAACATCAAATTAGTTTCAATATAGTCAACATAATGTTTATTAAAGAATTAAGATATACACTTCGTACAACTTAACATACTATTACGCGTTTATGTCTGACAAAATCACACCATTCATGATGTAATTGTGTATGACGTCAGGCTATCTCAGACGTATCTGATTAAGGCGTCATATGATTGATCTATAAATCGGATTACTCAATTAAGAAAGTTACATAAGTGTGTCCCTGTATGACAAAGCTGTCCGGGCCATCATGCAATGCTTCGATCCTATGAGTGACAAGCTTGGAGAGCCATTGCAGCCTGGCCACAATAGTAGCAGGTGCCTGTGAGGGCATATGAGCATACATTGATAACATTTCGTAGACGAAAGCACACGCATGCACAATATGGTGTATGTAAAAACACTCGACAATTTATTTTGGATGCAGTCATCGTCGTCGTTAAGATTCCAACTATCTGTATTCCGTTCTCTTTGTCATTTTACTATTCTATGTTTTATCATCCGGAGATGTGTATACAACTTACCTACCAGGTTATTCTTCCATTAGATGGTTGATATTCTTGCTGAGACATACTGTGGCGCCGATAGTAGTAGGTGCATGTGTTAGGCAGGTGAGTATATATTTCAAAGGGGTGAGTACAGGCATGTGCAGTATGTATTAAAATGTTCAATTTATTTCGGAAACTTGTTGAAAATATGCGTCTTAGATAATATTCTGGAGATGATAACTGCTTTACTGCTACGCTAATAGACTAAAGATCCGAATGCCATGGAATAAGTCACTGACCTTTAAATATTCGTAATTCGGTGCTGAATCCGTGTGCGAGTGGCAGATAATGTAAGTTGTTATATGCATTCACAAATGGCGTTGAAGCGCCAAATAAATTTATCGACACCTCAAAGGAATGGAGCAATAGTGTACATTAGATGCTATGAATCAAAGATTCTCAGGTCATGGCGTAACATTATTTACACATATTGTAGGAAAGTTATTGGTGGCTATGTGGTTCCCTGTGTGAGTGTAGATATATGGTACTTCATCAGGTCTCTACATAAATGTATAGTCCACAACATTATGATTTTGTCTAATATATGCAATCTAGTTCTTCTTCATTTAGGAAACGAAGTCAATACCGTCGTTATTATTTTAATGCCATCCTGGTAATCTTTGCCGAGAAACTATGCACGTTAGAATCCATTTCTTGAATGCAATCTGGCGATCTCTTAAAGCGATGCTAATCTCATCTCAAATGTTATACTGCACCGATAGATTATGGTTTATAAAGTCCAGATCTTTCATATCCTGTCAAATTCGCGTTTCTGTATCACAATTATCTGCTTTATAATATCGCGTAAATTGTTGAACATTTTATCTCCTCAAGCGATAGTGTGTGATGTCATGTAAGTGCCAATGCATTGCATTCTTTATTATGTAATACTCATCTCGTTAAAGATTTTGAAACTAATTTGATTGGAAGTTGTTGCTGCTTAATAACCTGTTTATTTGCAGGAATTATGCATTTATGATTTAATTGACATGTTGTTGAATATTTAAAAACTAATTCGACTGTTGCTGCCATAGTTTACCTGAATAGTTTTCTGGAAATTGAGATTCAGAGAGTACGGCGATAGATTGATCCAAACATGAGCAAACCGTGGAGGGCGCTTAGATAGAGATGGCTGGGGCATATCTTAAACTGGATTCCTTTATTCGGAACGTGTACGGAAACACCCTAATATTTCACTGCTGTGTCATGCATGTCAAGATCAGACAGTTGAGTCTGGTTTGGGCGAGCCGGGTCGTGATATGTCACACTCACGCACGCCTAGCAAGACGACAAGGTCAAGTCGAGTCGGATGAGGTCAAGCACCGCTCGATCATATTGGACATCGCTGATGCATCCAGTCCATGAATAGTTTCAAAATCTGTGTTGATAAGGCGGTGAAAAAGAGTCAAATCCGAAACATTTGGTTTACGAGTTAACGTAGCCTAGTCAGAGCCACGGTAAGACATGGTCGGTATAGTAGGTCTTACAGGTATATGCTCGAGATAGTGGTTGAAATTTAACTGACCAGCAGATATGGGGCTTTTCCACCACAGCTCTGTCTAATATCTCAGCCATGTCGGTGTCAATATCTGCTTAGGCTAACCGTAACATATTATAAACCATTTAAACACAGTGCTTTCCTGAACACCGAAAAGCTTTGCTCAAATCGGCATACATATCGCCCCATAAACTTTCACTCATGTTTCTGACAGACGGCCTCGTTCACATCCAATGGGCCATTGCAGTTTTAGCTATGCCCCGCCCATCACTAACTAAGCTCCACTCACACTTTGCGCGTGTTTGGATTGATAGATCTTTGAACTTCATGACTATCAATTTCCAGGAGACTATACAGGTAAGCTGTTAAATATTTTGAAACTAATTTGACTGGGTGTTGTTGCTTCCTATGACAGCAACAGCGCCCATTCAAATTAGTTTCAAAATATTCAACAGCATGTTTCTTGAAAGAGAGAGAGCGAGCGAGAGAGAGAGAGAGAGAGAGAGAGAGAGGAGGGAGGGAGGGAGGGGAGGGAGGGAGGAAGGGAGGGAGAGAGAGAGAAGGAGAGAGAGAGGGGGAGGGAGGGAGAGAGGGAGGGAAGGAAGGGGGAGGGAGGGAGGGATGGAGGGATGGAGGGAGGGAGAGAGGGAGGGAAGGAATGGGGAGGGAGGGAGGGAGGGAGGGAGGGAGGGAGAGATAGAGAGAGAGGGAGGGAGGAAGGAAGGGATGGAAGGAGGGAGGGAGAGAGAGCGAGAGGGGAGAGAGAGAGAGAGAGCGAGAGAGCGAGAGAGAGAGAGAGAGAGAGGGGGGGGGGGAGGGAGGGAGGGAGGATAGGGATGGGGTGGTGGTAGATAAAGATGATTTAAACAAATTGGATAAGAATAGAAAATAATGATCAGCTCCTTCAAACAATTATTTGGCGGGATAGCAGTTTGCCATTAATATAATACATTAAACAGTTTACTAATAAATAAATTAACAGAACGTGTTCGTGGTTATTCCCTGCAGCCGTCAATTACCCTCACCCACCCCAACCCCTTCCGTCAACTCATAAAGTGCTTTCCTCAGGTCTTCTCTTCTCGTTTCTTACACGAAACAAAACTAAAGAGAAACGAGAAATGTGACCTAATCACCTCGGACCCCGCCCACCCCGCAAATTCAAAGATTATGACGTCAACATACACGTCGCGTAGTTGAATATGACGGAATATGCTTGAGTGAGGGAATGGATTCATGAATTTCCATAGTATATAATCGAGACAGCAGATCTATATATACCCCTTTGCGTAGCGATTATATCTCACAATACAGCGATGAAAAGATCGTGCGTGCGTGCGTGCGTGCGTGCGTGCGTGCGTGCGTGCGTGCGTGCGTGCGTGCGTGCGTGCGTGCGTGCGTGCGTGCGTGCGTGCGTGCGTGCGTGCGTGCGTGCGTGCGTGCGTGCGTGTGTTTGTGTTTGTGTTTGTGTTCGTGTTCGTGTTCGTGTTCGTGTGCGTGTGCGTGTGCGTGTGCGTGTGCGTGTGCGTGTGCGTGTGCGTGTGCGTGCGTGCGTGCGTGCGTGCGTGCGTGCGTGTTTGTGTTTGTGTGCGTGTGCGTGTGCGTGTGCGTGTGTGCGTGCATGCGTGGGTGCGTGCGTGCGTGCGTGTGTGGGTTTTGCGTGCGTGCGTGCGTACGTGCGTGCGTGGGCGCGCGCGCGTGTGTGTGTGTGTGTGTGTTCCCACGAGCGTGCGCGCCTGTGTGCAGGCTTCTGGTGGGCGGGTGTCAATGATAATGGATCGCGGTGATATTGAGCATGGCCGTGATGGAAACTGAAGCCGGATGGATAGGTAACTATAGAATTAGGTAGATTCGATTCAACTTTAGAGATCTATCGTCATCGCCATTATTCAGCATCCTGTCTCCGGCGTTTACATTTACTTTGTCAGAGTTCTGCTGCTCGTCCAGATAAATCCAGTCACTTAAATCAACCAATGAGACAAAATCACCTACTATATACGCTTGAACTGCCTTGGTCTGCTGAGGGAATCGATGATGAATAAAGATGGTTAAATATTGCTTGAAGCGACACAGATTATGGGCTCATAAATCAGCAGATAAATGGCTAAGGATGGATAGGAAGTCTTGCCAAACAGGAAGGACGAGTCTGGAATAGCAGCAATCAGCGATCAGTCCTCTGATATATTGCCCGTGGGTGATATGGATATGCTAATCGTGGCCTTTGTGGTATTACTGACAAATACGAGCATGCTAGTTTAACATGGGCTGATCATACTAGAGAATGTTCATTTTCTCATCGTCGACGTTGTATTCCATGTTCGTGTAGTCGTTATTGACGTCATCATTGCCCTGGTCGGTGCTATCATTGTTATTCTTGTCGATGTTTTGACTGACGTTGCCATTGATACTTATACAGCAGTTCATATTAGTGTCCATCTTGTCGCTATAATGCAATGGAAGACTCCAGTTTTAGCCATGCCCCGCCCATCTTTAACTCTCACTCCCTTTCTCATATGTCCACCAACTTTCTCATATGCCCAACAAATTCTCATGCTCATCTTGCAATAAACCAGTGAAAGTAAACCAGCAAACATTACTGTGTGATTGTTGTGGTGACTGGGTGCATAGAACTTGCTCAATGCTAACGTCCACAGATTATGAATTACTAGAAAATAACAAAGAGCCATGGTGGTGTATTATTTGCAACACAACCTTATTCCCATTCAATCATCACGACAACAACGCTGAATTTTTACTAAACATTTTATGTCCCAGCATTCTAATTAAATCCATTTAACTTAAATACATTACAGGAATGAAACTGATGATGAAACTATCACTCTTTCCCAACCGGCGTATAAATAGATTTTACAGACTGAATTTAACGATGAAATGATTAAAAACAATGAGGCTGTGTCTTTCTCAGCAATGCATATTAACATCAGATCTCTACCAGCACATTTTGACAAATTAAGTCATTTTATCGAAGACGGTTCTATAGAATTTAATATTATCGGAATTACTGAGACATGGATCAACTCTAACTCAGCACTTAGCTTATTAATCTGCAAAGCTACACTTTCCTAGAGAATCACAGACCAAATCAAGCAGTAGGTGGGGGTAGACATCTACATAACAAACAGCATGCAGTGTTATGAGAGAAAAGACTTGACAACAATGGAAGACTCTTTTGAACCTCTTTTTATTGAGATACCGGCAAGAAAAGCAAATAATGCAGTTATTGGTGTCATTTACAGTTCTACAAATTGCGATAAAGACAAATTCATAGAAAAAGTTTTAAAATCATACAAACAGAGAATGAGACCGTTTATCTACTGGGGGATTTCAACATCGATCTACTGAAGCAAGAAAAATCAATTACTCAAGACTTTGTGAACTTATTAAGAACATTTGGATACTGTCACTTCATAACAAACCCTAGAAGAATAACGGAAACAACAGCTACTGTTATTGACACTATGTTCGCAAATAACATTTTAAATCCAAAAACACAATCAGGTATTTTTGTGGAAGACATGGACTCGGACCATTTACCAACTTTCTACATAGAATGAGAGAAAGTTAACCAAAAATCATTTGAAAAAGAGGAAACAATCTGTAGATACTTTAGAAACGAGAATATTGAAAAAATTTGAAACATCATGTCAAATATAAATTGGAACCAGGTTATTAATTGTCAACTCTGTGAAGATGCCTACAACGAGGCTAGCACGAGGACTGATAGCTGCGTGTCACAAGAAGAATAAGCTATATAACCCGACAACATACAATAATACTCAGTTTAAGAAATATGGAAATAAACTGAACCAAATTATTAGGATAGCTAAAATAAATTATAAATTTGATTGATGAACAAAAAAATAACATAAAGGAAATATGGAAATTTATTAAGTAACTATTAAATAAGTAAAACAGTAACTCAGAAACATCGGAGTTTATCTGCAATAATACTGTCATAATAGACACAAATGGTATAGCAGATAAATTCAATGAGTATTTCATTAACATTGGACCTAACTTGTCAGGAAAGTCAAAGCTAGTTCAGAAATTCATGTACAGGACTATCTAATAGGGATCTACCAAAACTCAA
Organism: Chaetoderma sp. LZ-2023a; assembly: GCA_034401795.1. Classification (NCBI taxonomy): domain Eukaryota; kingdom Metazoa; phylum Mollusca; class Caudofoveata; order Chaetodermatida; family Chaetodermatidae; genus Chaetoderma; species Chaetoderma sp. LZ-2023a. Next base: position 64,749,143 of record CM067365.1, read on the forward strand.
TGTTCAACTAATCTCCAACAGACAGAGAAGAAATCTATAACATTCTAATGCAAATTAACCCAACTAAAAGTACAGGCATTGATACTTTTAAATGGAAAATCTTTAAAGAGTTTATCATAGAAATACTAACCCCACTAGATCACATCTCCAATCTCTCACTCTCCCAGGGTGTATTCACATCTCGTTTAAAAATAGCACGTGCATCACCTATTTATAAAGCTAAAGATCCATCTGACTTTAGTAACTATAGACCCGTCTCAGTACTCCCCCTTTTCTCAAAACTTCTGGAAAAGTTATACTATAATAGAATCTTTAAAGGGGAACACAAGAAGGGTCGCCATCGTTTGCATAAAACACGCAGTTCTATTGTAGAGCCCACATTTAAGCTACTGTATAAAGCTTTCCTCCGACATTTGTATATAAATCCGAGTAAAATGGTGCTAAAAAACGCTATGTTACTATAATTTTCTGCGAGTTAATTAAACCTATGACGTCATAGGTTGAATCCCATCCGACAAGAACCATAATAACGGCATTCTGAAGACAGGAGTGCACGCATTTGGATGGTGATATATCTATCGGTGATAATGCTGTCGACATCATTTATACATGTACAGATTGAAGAGATTAAGACGTGTATCACACTATCGCAAATTTATGGAATGTATTTGTTATTTTCACACATTAATTGCCGAACCGTAAGATGGCCATTTTCTATGAAGATACCTGCCAATTACATTAACATTACAAAATCTCAGGAAGTTTTGAGGCTAGTATGAAAACATAAGTACCTAAAGATGGACTGGATGTATGTACAAACTATTTAAACTCTCATATTAATAGATGAAACTGTAATAACATTATTTGCCGTAGCCCCAGTAAGAGTGTTGTTTCAATAGTGGCAATTATATTGAATTGCCTATACTATCGCGTCATTCATTTATCTCAAGATCAAAACTTCATGTCAAAATTGGCACCATCAGAGAAGTCAGACAAAGGACTGTTAGTATATATTCCTCAACATTTCCGCAAATATAGTGTATATATTCCTAAAACCGCTGAAGAGAATCCCCTTATAAAAACGCAATTCGCAATTTTATTGCGATAGCGTTGGATGACAGCGAGAAAAACGTTCAACTTATGACGTCATACGCCTCATCCGGGAATAGAAATTTAACCCATGTACCACATATTTAAATAACGAAGATATATATTTCTAATTTGAGCACAGATCTTACAATTATATTTTTGAAAACGTTACGGTCTGTAGATTCATTTTATACACAGTAGTATAGAGGGTCTGGTGATTCCCTTTAACTACTGAACAAAAATTAAATCATCTATCACTCTCTGTATGGCTTCAGAGAAAAACACTCCACAATCACTCCACCATGCTTGCCATGGTGGACATGATTGAGAAAATGTCTAAGTCGCTAGAAAAAAGAGCATTCGCTAGGTATATCCCTGGATCTTTCAAAAGCATGTTACACCATTGACTATGCAATATTATTAAGAAAAACTATCACATTATAGCATAAGAGGCATCGCTTTGGATTGGATTCAGAATTACTTGACTGATAGGACACAATGTGATCAAATTAATGGCTCTATCTCAGGAAATAAAAAATTAGTCTGCGGTGTCCCGCAAGGTTCAATTCTTGGACCCCTGTTCTTCTTATTATACATGAATGATCTACCTAATGCCAGTAACCTACTATAACTAATGTTGTTGGCCACCATAAAGATATAGACACCCTATACAAAATTACAAACAGTGAAATGAAAAAAATTATAAATTGGTTTAAAGCTATTAAATTATCCCTGAATTCAGCAAAACCAATTTTCTATTATTTACAAGATATAACCAAGTAAACGAAGAGCTTGCTCTCCCAAAACTCTACATAGATAACCAAGAAATACAGGAAACTGATTATGTTAAATTCCTACCCGTCAATTTGGATAAACAACTAAGATGGGAGAAGCAGAGACGATCTAGCTGATATTCTCAAAACTCTATACATCACATTGATACTTCCGCACATCACATACTGCAATGCTATCTGGCGCAACACATATCAGACTAAATTAAAAAACTTAAAATCACTACACAAACAATTTGTTAACCTATTCTCAAAAGCAGCAAAGGGACAAGATACCTTTAAAACAAACACAACTTTAAAATCTGGAAAAGATCCAATTATTTACTATTTTAAGAGACTACCACAATGGCAGCTTACTCACATCATTATCCGATATGTTTACACCCAATACAGACATACATACTCACAACACAAGAACAAGTTCTAACCTACATGTCGCATATCACCGAACAGAGGCAGCTACATGCACACCATCCCATCAAGCAATACAATTATGGAATTACACAGATCAGACACACGTACACAAATTCTTACAAAAAAGTCATTCAAAACGTACATACAGACCAAAATTGGTGAGCACTACTAGAAGCCAGATCACTAAAACACACACCAGAAACCGTTAATGACAAAAAAGGACTAATTTCCTATAAGGTAACGAATGTTGTGTTGGCTATTTTGGGACAGACTAGAATTGAATCGGTTGCAAAATAACTCAATGATTTCACTGTTCACTGTGCACCTGACTGAAATTAAGATACTGAAATCTTAAGGGTTAAAGGTTTAACAACCGCCATGGCAGCCATTTTCCAAGACAGCGAAACCTGTCTATAGTGGCCACTTGTACATGTAATAATGATGAGAAACGTAACAGGGATAATGAGTATAATGATCGTACATTCACTGAATAGTAATAATACTTCGCAAGATGGTCACTCCAACCCCTCCACCTCCCTCCCCACTTTATGTAAAATGTTCTGTCATAAGGCATGTTTCCATACGTAATTTGTTTAAATATAAACATAATTCATACGTGTATTATATCGTACTCTATATCATTTGTAATATAAAATATACATGTACATGTATATAAATGTTATATGTATAAACATAATATTATAAATGTTTATATGTCAAGTGTCCACCGCATCATAGGCCTTGCCTTTGGTGGATGTCTGTATTAAATTGTTAAAGTATTTATCTATATGGAAATTAAGAATCTTGAATCTTGAATCTTGAATCTTGAACTAAGCTGCACCCAGACTTTGACCGTGTTGAGATCGATCGATCTCTCGGCACTCTCTGAATCTCAATTCACAGAACACTATACAGGTAAGATGTTGGATATTTTGAAACTAATTTCACTTGGTGCTGTTGCAACGGCTCGCAGTCAAATTAGTTTCAAAATAATCAATTACAAGTTTCTTAAGCAATGACGACAAACAATTCGTACAGCAACACTTAGTCTGTCATCGATTAAGCTTTCGTGACGAAATTATCTACGTAATTCATGAGGTCAATAATTATGATGGCATCCTACACGCCACGTAGTTGATTATGACTTCATATGAGTGATGAATAAACTGGAACGGTCCATTGCTGTGAATGTTAGCTTGCTCCTCATATGCTTCTTATCTTCCTTGCTGATGCTGTCATCGCATTCATCACAGACCCTACCCACACCAAAACAACACAACCCACCCACCCACCGCAACAGTAACACGCTACATAAGTGGACTATATATTAAGGGATTGCACATTGATTTGAAGAAAACACCTTTATAAATCCATATAGTTGTCTCAGGAGAGGATCTAGGGTGCTATTATGGGGTTGTAGATTTTGGGTGGGGCGGTCTCAGAGGGGTGTTTCTTTGCAATGGCGGAATAGCAAAGCAGTGGCTTATTTATTGAATTGTAATTCCACCAGGCACCTTTAATTAATACACTTTCCTGCTATACTTTTATACTTTCACAACGCAGCTACGTCACATTGACTGTGACATCAGCTAACCTGTGACATATTATTAATTACGACAGCGACGGCGACGACGACAACGACGACGACGACGACGACGACGACGACGACGACGACGACGACGACGACAACGATGACGACGACGATGACGACGACGACGACGAGTACTGATTAGTTACTGTATTCCACAGCTGGAGAAGTGAATATTCTATCAGCTGCAATCTGTTTGTTCTTCAACGGAAGACCTTAAATCACATGCGACCTGGAGCGTTAGAATAGTCATGGCGTCGTAAGCTCTTAGCTATTCTGTCAGTCAGATTCAACATTACAACGATTCCAGTTTATCATCTGACACACGGACTCGATGTGTGAACATCGCAAAACATTTATTTTCTAAGTTCTAACATTGTTAGACAGTGAGTACAGCTGTTGGTAAAATAATTAACAGTTTTCTAACAAAATAATGTATTGATTACTCCTTTGCATTATCTCATTCTATATATGGCACAACGCATACAACATACAGCCTTTTAGTCATCGTACAAGTGCTAACACAGGGCAGACGTTGGATGAGGAGTCGGGTATTAGCATAGAAACATGCACGCGGCTTACGATCTCATGAATATTCATAACACTCGAGGTCGCATGTGATCTAAGGTGTTCCTTCTTCAACCGTCTCCCCTGTGTCTTGTTCACTCCGAGCTTCCTGAGCTCATTTAGGTCCTTTCTCGTCTTTAGTCGTCCTGGATTACGTTCTCTAAAATCCGATCGCAAAACACTTCGCAAGTTGATGTTGCGCGTCATACGCGTGCCTGATATCTGTTAGCACACACCACTGTACATACTAGTGATTTCTTAGCGGGTGAATCGTCTGTCGGAACATAGACCATCCCCTTGGTGATACCCTCTCAAATAGTCACCCTGCGTTACACAGTTTATAGTACTGTATTTGGTATTAGACTGTGTGGTCAGTACTGATTTGCAATGATTTGCAGATGTTCGCGGTGACATGCATCACATGTGCTCAAGATGGATTTTGGAGCTGCCCGGCTGTTACAATTCACCTTTCCAGCGTACCCACCAATCATATAACGCCATAATGAACTTTGTGATGCGTACAATGACATCATAATGAATGACGGCACGAATGGCGTCGGTAAGTACGTCACGAACGCATATTTGAAGACGGTCTATGCGTTGTTGTACACATTGTTTGCTTTAGTATTTAATAAATATTCTGTTGAATAGTTTCAAACCAATTTGACTGGGCGCTGTTGCTGCCATAGGCAGCAACAGCACCCAGTCAAATTAGTTACAAAATATTCAACAGCTTCCCTGTATAGTTTTCAGGAAATTGATATCTAGGACATTTGGGGATCGATCAATCCCAACACGGCGCGGTGTGGGTGGAGCTTAGCTAGTGATGGGCGGGGCATAGCTAAAATGGAAAGGTCCATTGTGTTAGCATCATGCAACCGCATCTTGACTTTCATTGCGATATTAGAGCCACGAATCCACATTTTTCAAAAGGACCGGGAGGCTCTATTTCCTGTAACACAGCCAGTTCCCATATCGGTAGAGCTGCAGAGTACGTGTATGCTTGTCGCGAAAATGAGATTTTGGGAAATCACCAGTAAACGACTAAACGGTTCATAACATATCCTCTATAAATTATGAAAACTTTTGCAAATTTTTAAATTATTCTCGCTGCAAGTTAGACCAGGCTTCACTTGAGTTGCTTTCAAAATAGTCAACACGGAATTACTTACTACTCCGCGTAATATATTCCGGATATGTCATTTAAAGTGACATGTGATAAGGGATTATTACTGGTGACGTGGGATTCTTAGAAATTGTAACAATCTCTAATGAACATGGAGACGTGCCAGGAAATTCGACAGGATTGTCGATAAATCGGATTTGTGACGTCCGTATCGTTCGGGACGTCTGGGAGATAAAATCGTGGCATGGTGGAGAAAGATATCGACCATCACAAGCGAATCCCGGCATCAAATATGAAGGCCTGGTGTCACAGATCTACGAGACAGCTGAGTCAGCAGGAGATTAATGAAAAGACGAATATATGTGTTCTCTGATAGATAATTACAATATGCCTCAACTATATGGGCACTGAAGTGTATTGGATTGACTAAGAAGAGCTATTCAATTAAGGCTGAACACGTTAGGGTACAGAAGTAGCAACAATCACTATGCAATCGCGTACTCGATGACGGAATATGCGTTTTGGTACGAATTGTATGACTTTACTATTTAATAAACTTAACGTTGAATAGTTTGAAACTAATTTGACTGGGCGCTGTTGCTGTCATAGGCAGCAACAGTACCAAATCAATTTAGTAACTGTCAAGTGCAGACCTAGCATATAATATTCTTCATGGTTGAAAACTTTGACTTTCTGAACTGAAACACAGTCCAACATGTTTCTGGTAAAGATACAGTCACACGTTAGACATTTATTCAAATGAAACGTTGACATGATCTGGGAAAATAAGACACTTTTAAATTATGCTTGTTTCCTAGGCATTCGGATGGAACACTTTCTCTAGGGATCAGATACAGAAGTCACAATGTTCCATCCATGACTAGAATTGCCATATAATATGTATAATGCATATCGGCCTACCGCCATTCTCATTGTATAGGCGAGTCAGATACAGATGTAATCATTAATCTAACCCAGTAAAACACGTGGTCTAATCAATTCTAGATGAACTATATGATTAGGAAGAGGAAAGATTACGGCGCCCTCTTAGACGCGTTCCTGTGAAAAATATGATGACTCGACAATACCCGGTTTTATTAAGCTTTGTCATTCAGCAAGAGGTTGGTGATGATGCAAATCCTATTCAGCATATACATATCCATATACACGCAGAAAAGTTGTATTGTGAGGTGGTTCTTGATGTATGCAGGCATTGCTCCTCTGTAATGTGCAATACATTACATGCGTCGTTTCGCTGAGATGTAGATACAAATCCGATCATTTTGATATGCTGCAGGTTATGGCCCGTACACAACTAAAGTTAATTATACAAATAACTGTTTTGGTTGTCATGCAATTTCCAACTATACCAATACTATTTTAGCCAGGTAATTCCAACATGTCCTACAGCGTATATATCTGGTTTGCTTGCTGTGAATTCGAGTTTTTCTCGTATAAATGATTAATGGTATTTACAACAGCAAGTGGCGTACTATATCACCAGAAAATATCAAGAACCGATTTGGAATCACGTCAATGGCAAACTAACCAATTCGTTAACCCATATATCGATCTTCGAATAGCTCATTCATGCCGTTCTAGATTTTGATGTCAGCCTACGTGTGACGTAGGTGATCATGACGTCATATGAGTGATCGATAAACTCTAATAGTGTACGGTCCCGTTGAGTAGCATTACGCGGTTTGAATGAGGACTGTTTTGTGATAAGCGCGATACGATCAGCAGTACATTAAGCAGCGAACGAGGAGCACACATCAATCATTATAGAGAATTATCGAACATAAAGAGCACTGCTATGAACTGATGTAACAGCAGCAAGACAAACGTCAACTGAAATATCGACAACAATAACAACAATGGCGACAACAACGACTAAGACAATGATGCTGTCATTAAAGGTTACTACATCGCCGATGGGTGAATTGACGATAACACGATCAGTATCCACTAGTATGACTATCACACAGTCATATTCATATTTATAATACTACAAAGGTTCCGATTAGCATATCGATATCATCCAAGGACCACATATGAGTGGACGGATCGCTGATTTTTTAAATTTAAGACGCGCCCTTCCTGTTTATGAAGACTTCCTATCCATCCGTGGCCATTTATCTGCCGATTTATCGGACCATAATCTGTGTCACCTCAAGCAATATATAACATATTTATTCATTATCGATCCTTCCGCTTACCAGGGCAGTGCAGTCGATGCGTATAACATGTGATTTATATGACTGAGCATCCACATTCCGCCAATGTGAATGTACTAGACACATGTTACTGATGACGATGGAATGGAATATATCTAATGGTAGACCTACCTACCCACCCCAACACATTCCAACACCTCCACCGCTGACATTCTCCATGATAACAGCATCGTTATCGTCATCGCCAGTATCGATTTGGCTGTATGCATTCATATATTAACTATAAAGGCGATGTTGGTCAACTATCGTTATTAAAGGTTTGCCAGAGAAAACATAGTACATATGTGTGTGTATTGGAAATGAACTTGCACACAAATGTATCAAATTATACAGGTGTGTGGTGGCATTGCTGTGAAAGCGCCAAGCATCATAGCCCACAAACGCTTCCATCACACCAGCGCCGCAAGACATGCGGAGTTGGTGTGGTGGACGCATTTGTGGGCTATGATGCTTGGCGCTCTTCGCCGGTTGTGGGATAGATTCCCTGAAAATACCAATTTATTAGACCATCATTTGCATCACAACAACTGCATATCTTCAGTTACGTAGCCAGTTTTCATTATAAGAAAGTGATACCCATACAAATTTGCTTCTCATTATATTAACCGAATCTAGAAACACTAATAAGGATACGACATGTTGAACTACAAAATATAATATAAGTTATCTCAGATTGTGCATGTGCACATCGTCCATATAAATCCGTCCTTGCCGCCACCACCACCTACATCGTCGTCGTCGTCGTGGTCGTCGTCGTCGTGGTCGTCGTCGTCGTCGTCGTCGTCGTCGTCGTCGTCGTCGTCGTCGTCGTCGTCGTCGTAATTGTTATCGTCATACACATTAATGTCGGCAACCTCACCATTATCAGCATTGTCTTCTCATATCACTAAGTAAACGATACGGAATTTCAGAGATAGACCTCTCCAATGTATTCGTGTGGATCGTGGGAGGTTTACAGTAACCACCAAGCATATTGGAATCTAGACGCCTTTCCGCAGTACGATAGATCTACAATGACACAATATACCTTGACATGCCCTTAGGAGAGTTTCGCTCATCTATGTATATATATAATATGAATAAACCATGGTGACTTAGGCTCTAAGAGACCTTTCCAGTTCTAACTATGCGACGCCCATCTCTACATAATCGATCCCTGAACAGCCTATCTATCAATTTCCAGAAAAAATATAGAGTTAAGCTGTTAACTTTTTTGAAACTAATATGGCAGCAACAGCGCCTAGTTAAATTGGTTTCAAAATATTCAGAAACATGTTTATTAAATGGTAAATGCATACAATTTCATGTGTCAGACTATTAAGCGTTAAACACGGACTAAATCACGTCCTTGAGGCCATAATTAATTATGACGTCATCCTACGCGTCGCTTAGTTTATTGCCCATCTCTAGCTAAGCTCCACCCATATCTTGCTCGTGTTTGGATCGATCGATCCCTGAACTCCCTAACTATCACTTTCCAGAAAATATACAGGTAAGCTGTTATATATTTTGAAACTAATTTGAATGGGTGCTGTTGCTGCCATAGGCAGCAACAGCATCCGGTCAAATTAGTTTCGAAATATTCAACAGAATGTTTATTAAATGGTAAAAATGCGTTAAAGACAGACTAAATCACGTCCTTCATACCATAATATGTATGACGTCATCCTACGCGTCACTTAGTTTATTATAGCGGCATATGACGTCAGATGATGGGTGGATAAACTGGAAAGCTCCGGTGGCAGATGTGTGGCAGGATTTACTTGAAGGACGGTGTAGAGAATCTGCAAATTCCCCTAAACTATTGATAAATCATGTTACACGGCGGCCGGAGATATCCTTCCCGCATAGCATCTAAAGTAAACTATTGTTCCATTCCTTAGGGGTTCCTGCAAATTGAATTGGCATTTCAGCGACTCGGACGCCATTTGTGAATAGATATAGCAAATTGTATTATCTGCGACTCCTAGACGGATTCACATCAGGAATAGTTAATGGTCAGTTTCGTGTTCTATGGCATATGGAGCGCTTCACCATTGGTGGTCATAGTAATGTAGATATCTTCTCCGGAATATTAGCAATGGTAGCGACGAAAATAACAACAACATGAACAATATCGACAACTGCAGCGAAGCTGATCATTGGATATGATGAAAAAGATGATGATGACGATGTTGATGTTGATGTTATTGTTGTTATTGTTGTTGTTTTCTATGTTGGTAGTGGTAATGTTGATAATGTTGTTGATGTTGCTGCTGCTCTTGTTGTTGTTGTTGTTGTTGTTGTTGACGTTGGCGGTGGTGGTGGTGGTGGTGGTGTTGGTGGTGGTGGTGGTGGTGGTTGTGGTGGTGGTGGTGGTCGTGGTGTTGGTGTTGGTGTTGGTGTTGGTGTTGGTGTTGGTGTTGGTGGTGGTGGTGGTGGTGGTGGTGGCGGGGGTGGTGGTCGTCGTGGTGGTAGTAGTAGTGGTCGGGGTGTTGGTCGTGCTGGTGGTGGTGGTGGTGCCGGCGGTGGCGGTGGTGGTGGTGGTCGTGTTGGTGTTGGTGTTGGTGTTTGTGTTTGTTGTGGTGGTGGTTGTGGTGGTAGTGGTGTTGTTGTTGTTGTTGTTGTTGTTGTTGTTGGTGGTGGTGGTGGTGGTGGTGGTGGTGGTGGTGGTGGTGGAGATGGTGCTGCTAGGCGGTAGTGGTAGTTGTGGTGGAAGTGGTGCTGGCGATGGCTATGCCTGTACCTCTGCTTGTGTTCGTGCTGGTGCTGGTTCTGGCGCTAGCGACTACGACGGCAACGACGACAACGACGTCGACGACGACGACGATGACGAAAAGCAAAAAAACCAACATTATCACGTCTTGGTCTCCTAGACGGGTGTGTTTGCAAAAATATAAAACCTGACACAAAAATGGCACGATTGCACCCCAGTGTTCATGTAGCAAGTAAGAACTTCCGACATGGACAGGCAACCGGGTAATATAATCGTGCCTCCTGTGGATTGCCTATCTCAGAATCAACTCATGACCGGAATGCCAAGAAAACAACCGGATTTCACGGTACAATTTAACCGGAAGAGAACCTGGAATAAAAAGGCGGGCTTTTGTCCGCATCATGTAAAATATCAATACATTATGCCGTTGATCGAATGGTGTTATTATCTGTAAACAAAGCTAGGAAAACTGTTCCATTGTTAGAAAACGTTGTCATTTATGTAAGTCACGCTAGAGTATTGATGTGTTTACAACATCGTAGGTTCAGAGAATGGACGTTTACAGGTTTGGCGATGTCCTGCCCTTTTATAGCTAATCTCCACCCACACCACAGTCGTGTTGGGATCGAGCGATCTATGAACTCACTGACTATCAATTTCCATAAATCTATATAGGTAAGCTGTTGATTATTTTGAAACTAATTTGACTGGTTGCTATTGCTGCCTACCGCCCAGTCAAATTAGTTTCAAAATATTCAACAGCATGTTTATTAAATGGCAAAACCATACATTTCGTACAACATGTCGGACTATTAATCGTTATAGATTGGTGGAATCGAATAATTCATGACGTCATACACTTCGCGTAGTTGATTATGATGTTATATGATTGACTGAGGAAATGGTTCATGAATTAATGTCCATGATTCACTTCCATGAATGCGTGCTATCACTACTGCGCGGTCATCCCTCCACATCGTCAATCGATGCTGCAAGATCCAGTTGCTCTTCATACTATTGCATCTCAGGACCATCCTGACACGATTGGTAATATAATAATAATAATAATAATAATAATAATAATAATAATAATGATAATACAGCATTTGTATAGCGCCATTTATCAATTTGACTAATTTTCAAAGGCGCTTCGGTACATATGTGTTTTTAGTCTTTCTTTAAATTTCTCCCTAGAGCTTATCGTTTTAATATCCAGTGGTAGGGTATTCCAAAGTTTTGGCGCGGCGATGCTGAAAGCTCTGTCTACACATGACTTCAGATTGGATCGTGGAATGTTTAGCAGGTGTTGATCTGTAGAGCGAAGAGCACGGTGCGGATGGCGGGGCATAATGAGATCCTTCATGTATTCTGGAGCTTCATCGTGCATGCATTTCCATGTTAGGAGGATAAGTTTGAAGTCAATTCGTTGACGGACAGGTAGCCAGTGGAGGTGTTTCAGAACAGGGGTTATGTGATCACGTTTCTTGATCTTCATCAGAACACGGGCTGCAGAATTTTGAACCTGGCGTAACTTGTCAGTGACTTTGCCGTTATACCATATAGTAGGCAATTACCATTATCCAGACGTGATGTTATAAATGCATGGATAAGCGTTTCTGTTGTTTGATGTGTTAAAACAGTTCTTATTGAATTAATGTTTCTTAGATGGTAATATACCGCTTTGCAAATAGATGTTACCTGCGCATCCATATCCATAAACTGATCAAATATTACACCTACATTTCTGGCCGATGGATTTGCCGTAATCAGACTGTTTACTCGGTAGTATGAACCTTACTACGTTGATGTTTTGTCGATATCACGAGGAACTCGGTTTTGTCTGGGTTTAGTTTAAGCTTGTTAAATGTCATCCACTGACTAATGTCTGCAACACAATTCCGTACTTGTTCAAGAGCCATGGTCTCGTTTGTATGCACGTTGGGTTGGAATGTCAGGTAAAGCTGGCATACCTGTGGATCTGGAGATTATGTTGTTTCGTAATGTTTACAATAGGTGCCGAGTACACAGTGAAAAACTTCGGACCGAGAACTGAGCCTTGCGGTACACCGTACTCTAACAGGACACTAGCGCTGGAGGAGTTGGAGATAGTCACAGCTTGGTGTCTGTCTATAATACAAGAACGTTGGCATCCTTATGACTTCATTAGCTAGTATGTATTCAGCAGAAGATATTGTTTAATAAGCAATGCCAACAGCAGTTCATCTAATCAAATCATGGGTGATTCGGATCATATAATATCCACTTAAAATAAATTCGTTTTTCATAAGAATGAGGTCAAATCTTAGCCCAATAGCAGGTAAGACTGGCAAAAAAGCAGTTGTCTTCAGAAATATCCATCTGCAGACCAAGTGAAACATACTTTTGAACAGTTGCCACTGTAATGGCAGACTCGATAAATGAACCAGTCGTTCCAGTGATAACTCTTCAAAAAGAATGTTCAACTCGTGGTCAGCAAATGGGTATAGCCTATGAGAAAATTCAAGTTTTCTTGAATACGTTTGAGGATTAAAGTGGTAAGTCAACATTTTCACAATTGTAAATTCATGTTTATCCACCAATCATATGAGATCTTAATTAATTACGTGGCGTGTAGGTTGACATCATAATCAATTATGCTTTGAATGACGTAGCTCAGTTCGTCGCGAACTGTCAAATGATGACGGACTAAGCGTTGTTGTACGAATTGTATGTCTTTACTATTTAATACGCATGCTATTTAATATTTCGAAACTAATTTGACTGGGCGCTGTTGTATCCAGTCAAATTAGTTTCAAAATATTCAACAGCTTACCTGTATAGTTGTCTGGAAACTAATAGTCAGGAAGTACAGGGATTGATCAAACCACACACGGGCTACACCTACACGGGTACGTGGAGCTTAGCTAGAGCTGGGCGGGGCATAGCAAAATCCGGAATGGTCCATTATGCACATCAAGATTTGATGGATCATTTTCTAATGCTGTCAAAAAGAAACATGCAGATTGGCATGCTTGATAATTCACCTTTCCAGGGTATCCATCCAATCTGACCTCGTATAGCGTCATACTAAGCTCACCATGGGCATGGTGACGTCATAATCATTACGTCACAAATGGTTCCATATAGACCGTCATCAAATCTCAAAGTGTCCGACAGGTTTTATAAATTGCACGTCTTTGTAGTTCTTTGCTATTTAATAAACATGCTGTTGAATATTTTAAAACTAATTTGACTAGGCGCTGTTGCTGCCTTAGGCAGCAACAGTACGTAGTCAAATTAGTTTCAAAATATTCAAAAGTTTACCTTTGTATTTTTTTAAGGAAATTTATAGTCAGGGTGTTCAGAGATCGATCGACTCCAACATGATTGAGGTGTGGGTGGAGCATAGATAGAGATGGGCGGGGCATAGTTAAGACCGAAAGGTCCATTCCAATAGATGTGTCTGGCGTTTGGAGTACGTGTGGCCTTTCAGTGTGCAACTTTTTCTCAGCAATGATTATTAGGGAATCTTTGACAGACTCGCTGTGAATTTGCTTCCATAACATATTGTTGTAAATGATGTTGCCTCCTAACCACGTCATTAATATCTACTCCGGTCACCAATGTTTTCGTGTGTGTACCCTATCATCAATATATGCAGAACAGTGCCTCTTCCGATTCCAAGCATGTGCCACTCCAGGTGATGTACGTTTCCATTTTTAGCTATGACCCACCCATCACTAGCTACGCTCCACCGCTACCTCGCCGTGTTGTGATTGATCGATCTCCGAATTCCCTAACTATCAATTTCCTGAAAACTATACAGGCAAGCTGTTGAATAGTTTGTAACTAAATTAGTTTCAAAATATTCTATATGTATTAAATAGTAAAGACATACAATTCGTACAGTAACGCATGGTCCGTTTTCATATACGCATTCGTGACGTACTTATGTATGCCATTCATGACGTCATTGATTATGATGTCATTCTATACATCGCGTAGTTGATATTGACGTCATATGAAGGGTGGATACTCTGGAAAGGTGAATCCCATGAGCTACGATCCGGAATGATTGCAGCATAATTTCAAACTGTAGCCGTTATATCCACAAGAGCTCTTTGTGGACTGACTGCTTTCATAAAGACACTACATGTCGGGTGTTTGCTCGTGGTATGCATAAAGAGGATACACAGTACCATCACGATATTTCACAACGAAGCCCTTTGCTGATTCATTTGTTGCTAGCTAGTCGCCATTAGGTGTACAATAATGGCATCTGCATCTTCGTTTGTTGTCATCTCCTTGCAACAAATGTCCGGTTTGAACCTGATGTGTGATATGGCTGGATCATGTAACTGCGTGTGTGCATGTATGCAGTGCAAGGAGCTTGTAGTTTTTGTCGATAAATCCAGAAGTCGAGATCAAATGATGTCAAGTATCTGGACTTTATTCTTCGCTACAGTTAGAGCACTCTCTGAGCAGCCGGATTATCTATTTGCATAAACTTGGCTTCCGACCGCATTCCATTCGAGATTCCTGGTTCCTGACTTCAGTCTAGATGATTACTATTGATCGCAGGTATGGTTTATATGTCCTGCAGCAGATACAAATTACAGCATTGCTAAGCCTGTCAATATGTGTAGAGGGGCATCAATTTCTGGGGTGTCGAAACTCATTATGAGAAAGACTGGCTTGACTAGACAGTGTGTTCACGTTTTCGATGTCCTGCAAGCATTAGCCATGTCCTCCAGTGTGATCACTGTGTCGCGTATGGATAGAGATATCAGCGGATACACCAACAAGCAGAACCAAAACTGAATGGTATCATGCGAGATGTGGGTAATTAAATCAAAATTAAAGTTATCTTTTCACAATGATTTGAGGATCCATATTGGATGTGATAAAATAACTAAATTTATGAGCTAGTTAATACAACAATAATTGTTTGACCTCAAAATCTTAGATATATCTCATTTTGAAGCAAAGTTATTACAAAATTTCATTTTCGCATGTGTCATTATGGCATTTTGGAAATGGCTGAGTGAGTAACCGCAAATCTTCAATCCAGTAAAATAATGATACCGTGACCCCAAAACTTAGTCATAGACACCAGAATTATATTCAAAGCCGGTCTAGGAGACACAATTTGTCATGGTGGTATCATTCAGATATGTAATTCACCTTTCCAGAGTACCCACCCATCATATGACGTCATAATGAACTGCGTGATGTGTACAATGACATCATAATGAATGACGTCGATAAGTACGTCACGAACGCATATTTGAAGACGGTCTATGCGTTGTTGTACAAATTGTTTGCTTTTACTATTTAATAAATATTCTGTTGAATATTTTGAAACTGATTTGACTGGGCGCTGTTGCTGCCATAGGCAGCAACAGCACCCATTCAAATTAGTTACACAATATTCAACAGCTTCCCTGTATAGTTTTCAGGAAATTCAGAGCATTTGGGGATCGATCAATCCCAACACGGCGAGGTGTGGGTGGAGCTTAGCTAGTGATGGGCGGGGCATAGCTAATAATGGAAAGGTCCATTATGACACCTCGAAGATAAAAAATATCCTGTGACTACAACTAGGGATCGAATTGAAGACTGTTCGGTTAAAATTCAGAATTTGGCAACCAGACTATAATTACACCTGCATTTAAATCGATCTACCATTCATGGCCAACGGTTACTAACAATGTCGTAATGGTGGTAATGGTGTTCAGGCGGGGACACCAATGCAGTTATTTCGAAATAAACAATGAGATAATGGGGAAAATGTTTTGAAAAATGCCGTGCCCAAATAGTGACAACCGGGGATGTAGGAACGGACTTGAACCTGGGGAGGGGCTGACGTATGACTAGGGACAACACATAGGTGGCGGTATGAATACACTATGGGAGAGAGAATTCCGACGGTGTGAGGTGATAGCACCCTCCACCAGAGATTTCCTCTCCGATAGTATATTCCCTTGCCCCACCCACGCTATTGTTCCAAAGCCTATGGCAGCAAGTGTTATTTGGGCAGCATGTCTGCACAAAAGCCTTGATGTAGTGTGGCTGATAGATGCTCATCTGTTGCATGTACGTGTAACAACAATTAACCCTTAAATGGCTAAATTTTCCTATTCAGATCAGAATATTTGCTGATTGAATATCAATTTACAGATCAAAAGAAGAGTATTTTCTCGACTGGATTGGTTATCAAAGCCAGTCACCCAAGCGGTAGTTTTTCAAGAATATAATCTTTGGCTGCAATTGGGCATTCGTCAATGGCTCTGTAGAGCCGTCTTAGCCAGCAGTATTCAATTCGATCCCTATGTATGAACGTCTTAATGTGTTTAAGAAGGGCATATCATTATCAGACTATAACATTCTTAGTCATAAATACATGCACTAGTCCCTACTATGTAGTATTCATTTAATCCACGCGGTCTTCCAAAACATATACCATGCGATAATAAATTCATTTCACGAACATCTCAACAATTTCCGGAGGAATTATTTTCAATTGAAGGACAATACAACACACTTATGAATGTGTGGGTGTTTTACTTGCTAGCATTGGGTAAGCACGCATGAAGCTTGTGTCATGTCTCCAGACACGCTACCGAAAGACAAATGTTAATATGAACAACACTCTGCTCGCGGACAAACTTATTTGTCAACACAACTAAATGGAGCATTCCAGTTTATCCATCACTCGGATGCCGTCATAATCAACTACGTGTCGTGTAGCATGACGTTATAATCAATTAAGTCATGAATGGCGTGTCTAAGTTCGTCACGAACGCTTAATTGTCCATGGACTAAGCGTTGCTGTACGATGCGTATGTATTTACTATTTAATAAACATGTTGAATATTCTGAAACTAATTTGACTGGGCGCTGTAGCTGCCATAGCTTACCTGTATACTTTTCTGGAGATCAATAGTTAGAGAGTTCAAGGATCGATCGATCCTAACACGGTCGAAGCGCGGGTGGAGCTAAGCTAAGGATGGGTGTGGCATAGCCAAAAACTGAATTCCTTTATTCCATGTACCTAAACTGTGTACGCCCGATATCCTATTACAGTTGGTCGGTTATAAGATGGCTGAAGAGAAAGCAACCCGTGCAAATGCCAAATATTTACAGTCAGACATATCTCTGCGTAAGGCCATCAACCTTTGCCAATTTGTCGTTGATTCTCTAATCCACATATTCACCAGAATGTTGTAATAAATCACCTTTCCAAGGTATCCACCCATCATATGACGTCATAATCAACTACGCGATGTGTAAAATGGCATCATAATGAATGCCGGGATGAATGCTGTCCATAAGTATGACACGAACGCATATTTGAAGATGGTCTATGCGTTGTTATACAAATTGTATGTCTTTACTATTTAAGGCGATGGGCGGGGCATAGCCCAAATGGAAAGGTCCATTTCTGTAATTTGAATCTCACTATTCTAGTTTCAAATTTAAAGTTTTTCACATTTGAGATATCGTTTGAAGAAAGGAGTAGTGTATCGAGAGTAGCTCTTGTTCTGTCTTTTAATGCCATTAGGATTATATGTATTCACGTATGCATATAGTATCTGCTTCTTGTCTATTCGTGCTCCAGAACTGCCACATTGACCCGATGTGCTAAGAGACACACTTCTCCTTAGCGCACTGACCAGATCGTCCAGACGGACATGATAAAACTGTATCCTGTCTCATCAATCTAACGTAGACTAGGGACCTTTCCAGCGTTAACTATGTCCCTCCCATCACTAGCTAAACTCCACCCACACCACGCCCGTGTTGGGACTGATCGATCCCCGAATGCCCTGGCTATCAAATTTCAGAAACTACAGCTAAGCTGTTGAATATTTTGTAACTAATTTGACTGGGTGCTGTTGCTGCCTATTATACAATAATACGTTTTTCTTTTATTAAGTTAGTCGTAGAGACCAGTTGTGTGTAGGGACCATACAGTTTAGTGTGCAGGCATGTGTCATTTGACCAGACGGCAGTCCTTTTCTGGGCATAAAGTGAACAGTGTTGCAATCTGTGCTCGGTGCTTTGCTCTGGGGCACTGCAGCTCCAGCTTGGTGAGGGTACAGGTCGAAACTTTTATGAAGGTCTGCATTGAGACGGTTGTGCCATGATCTCGGGCTAAAAGACTCACATGTTCGTGTCTGTTTAATAGATGGTAGTCCTCTTTCTCATTAACTGGTCTGGTTACGATAGCCTTGATGATAGTTTCGGCTTCTTCAAACGATTTCCATCATTTTAGTTGCTCCTGTTGGGCTCCTAGCTTTGCCAAAGTATCAGCAGGTTCAATCCCTGGAATTCCGCAGTGTGCCGGTATCCATTGCACAATGATTGTCTTGTGTTTGGCCATGGATGACAGCATATCCTTCAGATCCCGAGGGCTGCCATAAAACATGGGCGTTTCTGGAACGCATCATATTCCCTACATCCATATGGCTGGTGTTTCTATGCTAGCACACGACATTCGGTGCATGCCGATGTAGTATTCTTAAACATGTGATGGATTTGGGGAGAGGGGGTGGATGTGGATGGGGCGCCCAAGGAAAGTAGTATTAGCAATCATAATTTAATAAAACAATGATTAACCAAATGTGTGTCAATGTATTTAGTCGTTAAATGGTGTGTTTATTAGAAAGGTTCTATAAATATAACTATTAGTAAATATCCATGCCAATATTAGTCCGAAGAATAACAGGATATTAAGTGTCCATGGTAACATTAACCTGAAGAACATAAAAAGTAGCATTGCTCTTTCGGTAGTCTGTCCACGTGCAACCCAAAAATGCGCGTATCTCAGTTTCAAAGAAACCATGTCATATTTTTTTTATAACTTTGCCTGTCTTTTGCAATGTGCTGTGTGATGGATAGACCGCATATTATAGAGAGGTAATAATATACATGGTGCATTCTATAATACCGTACACATAGACACCATTCAGGCAAATAGTTTTCAAAATATCCATAAAAGTGTTTATTTATAGTATGTAGTTAGAATGAAGTGCCATGCGCTCACATACAATGAACTCGGAGATTGTACTTGGATGAGAGTTAGTCTACGCAAAAACTTCAATTAACGAGTCCATAGTATTGCATTTGTTTTTGTTCATACTCTCATGCGCACGTGCAAATGCACGTCTATCTACCAACGCACGTGCTAACGCTATGTTGTGTCCACTGACGTACACTTACATCGGCGTGCACATGACACAGATATAGATATACACAAATACATAGACAAACACGCGCACGCGTACGCACGTGCACATACGCACGCGCGCGTACTCATCCACGCAGCAATCTCAACATATTTGCCAAAGCATCATCCATTAAAGGGAATCACAAGAAGTGCCACCATCGTTTGCATAAAACACGCAGCTTTATCGTAGAACCCATGTTTAAGCTACTGGGTAAATATTTCCTGCGACATTTACATGTAAATCCGATTAAAATGCTGTTAAAATGCTATGTTGCTATAATTTTCTGCGAGTTAATTAAACCTAAGACGTCATAGGTTGAATCGTATACGACAAGAACCATGATAACGGCACTCTGAAGACAGGAGTGCATGCATTTGGATGGTGATATCTCTAGGGGGGATAATGCTATCGACATCATTTATATATGTACAGAGTGAAGAGATTAAGATGTTTATGACATTTATGGAATATATTTGTTATTTTCATAAGTTAGTTGCCGAGCCTTAAGATGGCCATTTTCTATGAAAATACCTGCCAATTACATGAATATTACAATGTCTCAGGAAGTTGTGAGGCGAGTATAAAAACATAAGCACCTAAAGATGGACTGGATGTATGTATAAACTATTTAAACTCTCATATTAATAGGTGAAATTTTAATAATATTATCTGCTGTGGCCCCAGTGAGTGTGTTGATTCAAAAGTGGCAATTATATTGGTATGCCAATACTTTCGCGTCATTCATTTATCTCAAGATCAAAACTTGATGTCAAAATCGGCACCATCAGAGAAATCAGGCAAAGGACTGTTATTATATATTCGTCAACATTTCCGCAAATATTGTTTATATGTTCCTAAAACAGCTGAAGAGAAACCTCTTATAATGCGATAGCGTTGGATGACAACGAGAAAAGCGGTCAACTTATGACGTCATACGCCTCATCTTGGAATAGAAATTTAACTAATGTATCACAAATTTCAATAACGAAGATATATATTTCTAATTTGAGCACATAGCTTACAATTATATTTTTTTAAACGTTCCGGTCTGTAGATTAATTGTATGCACCATAGTATAGAGGGTATGGTGTTTCCCTTTAAGGAGTTCGCTCTGAACAATTACACTTACTTCATGTGCGATAAGGGGTAGACAACGCGGCATGACAACACATTTAAACAAATACAGTATTCTCATCACCATTAGTTTGTCTGGTTTCTCAGCAATAAGAATTGTCACGAAATCAAATAAGCACGACAAAATTAGACGTGGTTACTAAGTGAGCATGTTAATTTCTCCAGGGTACTGGCTCCTTCAGTCGACATTTTCCTCAAATATTCAGCGGCCAATGAACTACTCCAGTTTCGCAGTCAATCATATGACGTCATAATCAATTACATCACATGTAGGATGACGCCATAATCAATTACGTCATACACGACCTCATTTAGTCCGTCTTAAATGCATAATGGTCCGTCACGTCGTAAGAATTGCATGTACTATGTAATGTTGTTTAATATTTCGAAACTAATTTGACTGGGCGCTGTTGCTGCCATGCGCATCAACAGCGGCCAGTCAAATTAGTTTCAAAATATTCAGCAACTACGATGTATAGATTTCTGGAAATTGAGATTCAGGAAGTGCATGGATCACTCGATCCCAGCACGGACAAAGCGTGCGTGGAAATTAGCTATGGATGTGCAGGGTATAGCTAACACTGGATTCCTCCATTCACTGCATTGTGTTCGTGTAACGTGCCAATATCGATTTTGCGCCATTGTTGGGGGCGGGGTGGCATTATCGGCATGCCGGTTGGCCAATGGCGCCCGGACCAGTATCGAATTCAATATCGGCGTGTCAAATTGTCAACGTCGTAGGGGACAATAATTTGTAAACCGTTTATTCACTCAAGCCTCACAAAGGTACACGAGGCAAAATGTGCAAGTATTTACTCAGGTGGTACATACAGTTGTATAGGCGTCATAGGGGTGAGAATCTGAACGATAAGTGATAGTGGTTGAAGGCGTTGACAGACACATTAAATAAAGCACGATAATTCAAAAACTTTACTTATATAATAGTACATTTTAAACCGTGGAAGCAACCGGGACAATAGATCAAGTACAGAATAGATTAGCCCCTTATTTCCATAACGCAATGTAGCACGGATAATATCAAACAGGATTTCCATCTACTAGTCGGTGCATGTAACGTTGTATCGCATCCATAGCTGTATGATGGACCTAACCAGAAAAAGTCCCGTTAAATTTTACTACATACTAAAAGGTCTAAAAAGTCTACGTATTTGGTTGTCAATATCACAAATGGCCTAATCTGGAACTAACACACACTGAGATTTGCAGCAAAACACACAGAACCTTAGCACAATAGACCTTTACACTTTATTCATCCACTATATGACGTCGTAATTAAATACTTAACGTTCAAATGACGGCATAATCAATAACATCATTATGACGTCATGAATGACGCAGATAATCATGTCACAAGCGCATATTTGAAGGCGGGCTATGCTTTGTAGTAAGAATTGTATGTCTACTATTTAATAATTATTCTGTTTACTATTTTGAAACTAATTTGACTGCACGCTGTTGCTGCCATAGGCAGCAACAGCACCCAGTCAAATTAGCTTCAAAATATTTAACAGCTTATCTGTATAGTTTTCTGGATGTTGATAGTTCAGTGATCGATCAATCCCAACACGAGCGAAGTGTGGGTGGAACTTAGCTAGAGATGGGCGGGCGTAGCAGAAATTGGAAACGGTCCAATACTTAGAAAGTTATCATTCTAGTTGAAAGAAATCAGACTTCAAGCATATATGGGACTGACTAGACCAAGTTTGAAAGATGCTGGTACAGTTTGGACCCATCACCAAATAACGAGAAAATGTGCAACAACGTAAAGCTAGATTTATCACCTCAAACTATTACTACGAACCAGGAATGACAAATACAACGTAAACCATAAAACTCCCCCGATTATCAGAGAGAAGGAAACATAACCGACTTATTCTATTCAACCAAGGTCTACAACAACACGCACAGAAACCAGTAAAGCACAGATATCAGTAAACCGTCTACACGCGCCAATTCCAGAAACCAAAAAAATACAACCAAATTTATGCGAGAACCGACGCCCTTAACGCCAGCCTTATTCCCAGTACGATAAGGGATTGGAACAAACTATCACATGCTTTTCTAAGCAGTTCAGAAAACTCAACAACACCTATTAGTGAATATAGAGAATTACTAATCAGGGTGAAAAACATATATAACCCAGCTACTTGACTAATGCGGGGAAAATTAATAACGCAAATAATTTATACAAGGAGTCGTGGCATTACGGTATATTGGCATTGTCGAGGAATCGAACCCACAACTGACGAATGCGCTAAGCATCATAGCCCACATCCACTGCCACCGTACCAACGCCACACACCTTGACTTGCGGCGTTGGTGTGGCGGAAGCGTTCGTGTGCTATTATGCTCGGCGCCTTTTCAGGATGTGGGTTCGATGCCCCGTCAATACGGAAATAGGGATTCTCTCCCTTAAGCACCCGACGCTGAAGCGCTGGCCGATAAAATGAGAAACAACCATCCCGCGGACGAACCTGTTGTTATCAGCCCCCACTGCCTTCCACGCTATAAGGAGGCTACTTCAAACCCAGACAACCACTCGATGCAATATGTCGGACAGCCTCTTACCGGCTTAAAGTCTAAAGGCCGGTTTTTACGATCAGATTAATCTGATCAGATTTGTCGAATTCAATAACACCCGGCCGTGTTAACATAAAATGTGATATCTGATGTCTGAAGTCGAAAATCTGAAGACGAATCTGACGAGTCATCGTATTTCGGTTTCAATACAATCTTACCGTGTACGCCAAAAAATATGAAGTCTTAGGGCTGACGTCTGATGTTTGAAGGCGAATCTGAAGAGCTGGACAGATTCAATTTCTTCAGATGTTGGCTGAAAGTGTGACCATTCAGATTACGCGTTATAAATACGTCATCATCTTTGACGTCATCATACAGCAAGGGAAATTGATATGCCATTGTGACTTCGCGAATTTTGGGGAATTTTAATGAGAGATTCATAATTTAATGGTAGTAGGAAAATTGGACCTTTCCTGTTTTAACTATGCCCCACACATCTCTAGCTAAGCTCCACCCACACATCGCTCGTGTCGGGACCGATCGATCTCTGATCACCCTGACTATCAATTTCCAAAAAACCACACAAGTAAGCTGTTGAATATTTTGAAACTAATTTGACTGGGTGTTGTTCTTGCATAAGGCAGTAACAACGCCTAGTCAAATTACGTTCAAAATATTCAACAGTATCTTTATTAAATAGCAACGAATTACAAAGGTACAATTCATACAACGTGTCGGACTATTTGTGATTTGATGACTGTCTATATGGAACCCTTTGTGACGTATGATTGTGAAGTCATCATACACGCGCTGAGCTGATTATGACGTCATACCGGATCACATGATGGATAGATACTCTGGAAAGGTAAATTGTGTGTGGGACTCGTTAAGGCCACTTTATAAAAATGTTGTCTAATTGCTACCCTTGGCGACGCTAATGACGTTATATTTTTTCCCTGATTTTTCAATCAGATTTCTCCATCAGATGTGTCCATGAGATTGGTCTGAGAGATTTATTTGACAGATTAACACCTTTCACGACGTAGCCGGCCAAAACCGGCCTCTATATTGGTCTTGGGGAATGTCAATTTTCAGGCCAAGAGAAGACTATTTTTTGGAATTTTCCCACTTTTAACGCTCGATAATCAAGCCAGCCATTCCAGAGGAAAATTTTCAAAAATAGTCTTCTCTGGGCCTGCAAATGGACATTCAATAAGTAAATAGTAGAATTTTTTGGAAATTTATTTTTTTCATTAAAGGGTTAATCTGATCGTTTAAACGCTCTTCAGATTCACACTACGGTGTCAGATTTTTACTTCCTATGTGTCTGTCAGATTAATCTGATCGTGAAAACCAGCCTAAGCTCAGTATCCATATGGTTATTGGTTACCTCCACCGAAAGAAGGTAAAATAAAACAGACGCATCTCAATGTATTATTCATCATCAATAAAACTGATTTTTCTTTATTTCAGAAGAGAGATGCAAATGCTGTACCAATGACTTAATCAATATAGAGCGTGTATAAAGAATTTAATATTAAACTTTGAAATAGTTCATTATGTTTAACATGAAAAACAACATTATAGCATTATACAATACGATTAAGATTTTGTACAAGTTATCACAGGCAGAGTAGAAAGAAGCAGTCGTGGGGTAAGTATTTATGTAACAGTATACACAAGAAATTCACTTGATATCAATGAACTAATAATAATAATAATAATAATAATAATAATAATAATAATAATATTAATAATAATAATATTAATAATAATAATAATAATAATAATAATAATAATAATAATATATTTAGTAGTAGCAGAAGCAGCAGCAGCAGTTACTAGTAGTAGTAGTAGTAGTAGTAGTAGTAGTAGCAGTAGTAGTAGTAGTAGTAGTAGTAGTAGTAGTAGTAGTAGTAGTAGTAGTAGTGGTGGTGGTGGTGGTGGTGGTAGTGGTAGTAGTAGTAGTAGTAGTAGTAGTAGTAGTAGTAGTAGTAGTAGTAGTAGTAGTAGTAATAGTAGTAGTAGTAGTAGTAATAGTAGTAGTAGTGGTAGTAGTAGTAGTAGCAGTAGTAGTAGTAGTAGTAGTAGTAGTAGTAGTAGTAGTAGTAGTAGTAGTAGTAGTAGTAGTAGTAGTAGTAGTAGTAGTAGTAGTAGTCGAAGTGTAACGCACGCGTTTATTTAGCTCTGCAATTGCTGCCCGAGTTTGCTGCCCGAATTTGCTAGTTTCTAGCGCGATTTTGTAGATAAATTTTATACATATATTTCGTATTAGTATTTCCTTTCAAACTTTATGTTTAATTAGTAAATTCTTGTCATGTTTGGAGCGCATTTTGTGTCTCTATTTTCTAAAGGCATTCCTCTTAGCTGGCGGTTTCCGCCATTTAATAGGGCTCCTCTTACTGTGGCCAATGCAATACATTTCTCCCAGCGCCCGTCTGCTATTTCTATAGTTCGTAGGCTAGCGCATTATATTTGGCAAGATCGCTTGAAAAGTGGATTTAATTCCTTTGTCATTTGTAAGCACAAGCCTAGTTCTTTAACTATATAAATCCTTATAGTCAGTTGGCTGTCCCCGGTCAACTCGAACAGACTAACAAATATATGACTGTACTATCTATTCATATATATTTATTAGTAAACTTTAATCGGCTAGGTGTTAGTGAACCACTTAGAAAGTGGTTCAAACTAACAAATATACGACTGTACTCTCTATTCGTATATTTGTTGGTAGACGTCAGGGTTTCAAAAGGGGACACTATTTATTTAGTGTTTAGCTCTTTCCCTGACGTCCTGGTGTTATATAAGTATATATTTATTATATATTGTAGTAGTATGGGGTTCCTCCTTTGATAAACCACCATGGCAACCTATAAGCGTACCCTAAGCCTTAAAATAACAACTAAGGGGTGGGGTATCACGGCTATCGACGTGTATCATGGGTTAAAAGACGTCGTTGGCGCGGGACCTGCTACTTTGCAGGGGCTTATCAATGCTACTAAAACTGTATGGAATGTAACAGTGTCAAATGAGGGGGTCAAGGAAAAGCTTCTGGAAGATGTTCTTATTGTAAAAGGTGAAGTTTGTAACGTAGAGGAAATCGAGTCAGATAGGTTGCTAGTGAAGATGAAAGTTCCACTAGAAATTCCAGATGACAGAATCATGAGTGAACTCAAGAAGTATGGCAAAGTGCAAAAGATTGAACGGGAAACGTATCCCTTTGACAGAACGCTAGAAAACGGTGTAAGACGTATTTGGCCTAATAAAGTGGATAGCCCTTTACCAAGCAGATTGACGCTTGATGGCAGCTTTGTCCTGCCCTTATGGTATAGAGGGCAAATTAAAGAATGCCAGATCTGCCTAAGTACTGACCATTTGGCAACAGATTGTCCCAATCGAAACAAATGTTTGCTCTGTGGTTCAGTTGACCATTTTAAATGGCGCTGTCCAAAAAATCAAAACAAGCCCTCAGTATCAGGAGATAATCGCCCATTAAAGGATGCAACTGAGTCAAATGCTTCTGAAGCAACCGCTACGGAAGCTGTTGTTTTGGTTCATGCCACTGTAAATGACTCAAACAAATCATCCAATCCTGTTAAAGTAACTACAGTTGATGAAATTCATGTATTAGAGGAGGGTATAACCTTAAGTCAAGAAAATACTCAAAATGCAGTGGAGCCAAACGTTGCTGTAAAAGGCACGCAGGAAAGTGATGATCTTACAGAAGAGCCAGTTTACAATTCCTTAGAAGATGAATTAAAATTAGGACAGGATAAGTTTAGGACTCAGAAGACAGAAAGTTCAGTCGATTTTCCGCTAAGCCCACTTGATTTAAGTCAGCTTGAAAATATGGTAAATGATGCTCCTGCCAAATATTACTTAAGTAGCAATAAGCGTCATAAAGAAGACAATAGCTCAGAATCTGAGATTGAAGTAAATGATATGGATGACGATACAATGACAGTTGCAGAATCAGATGTGTCCATTCAAACACAGAATTCACAGATGAAAGATGAAATGGTAATGTACCGATCAGAAGGGGGTGAAGTGTTAGTGCCATATGTAAAGGCGAGAGGCGTGAAATATCGTATACTGCGCCATGATTCTGATATTTCCAAATTTGAATATTTGTCTGTGGTAGAATTAGGAAATATTGAATTCGCAGGAAAATTAGGTAAATGGTCTAAGAAACGAGCTAAAAACCAAAATCTAGTTAATCTAATGATGGCGGTTGTAAACATCATTTTACAAATTATGATTATCTGCACCATCAATTGCAGAGGATTAAATACCAAATTCAAGCAGCGCCACTTGCTTGAAGAATTAGCAAATGAGAGAGTTGATATTGCTTTTCTACAAGAGACCAAAATTCAAAAAGCTGAGGTGTATGAATCTCTCAAAGATATTTCAAATGGGCAGATTTTTTTTTCTTTATCACAAGATAATAGTGCGGGAGTGGCCATTGTTATCCTGCCCCGCTGTCTGAACTATGTTGACGTTATATCGTCGTCATCAGATCCAAATTGACGATGGATTTGTGTATCAATTGATGTACTAAGCACAAGTTTAAATTTGATGTGCCTTTATGCACCTACCTCGCATCAATTGCGCCGTGAATTTCTTAATGATGTTTCCACAATAATTCAAGATAGAACGCCTGAAAACCTAATTATGGGCGGTGACTTTAATTGCATATTAGACGAGGCTAAAGACAAAAACTCTAGGTCTAATTTTAATGACACATCGCATAACATTTTGAAACACATTTGTGAAAATAAAAGCTTGTTAGACACTTATCGGATTGAAAATCCAGAAGGCCAGGAATTTACTTGGTTTTCAACCGATGGAAGGTTAGCTTCAAGGTTAGACAGGATCTATGTAGAACGTTCATTGAAAGGTTACATGTGTAAAACTAACATAAAACCAGTAACTTTCTCTGATCACAATATGTTTTCCATCACATTAGACAATGCTGACTGGGTCAAACGAGGAGATGGATTTTGGAAACTTAATGGAGCATTGCTACGAGATAGTTGCTACCGCAAATGTGTGGAAAGTAGTTGGAGGCATTGGGATGAAAGAAGAGGTTCGTATGAATGTATAACAGACTGGTGGGAAGATGCTAAATCAGACCTGAAATATATTTCAAGGCAGTATTCCATTAGGAAAGCACGTGAAATACGAAAGCGTAAAAAGGCGCTTCAGAGGTCGTTGTGTAAAATTAATAAGAAAATTAATGATGGGGAATATTATTATTACGAACTATTAGTTAAATTAAAAGGTAGACTAAATGAAATAGAGCAATATCAGTTTGATGGCGCCAAAATAAGGTCAAGAGCACAAATGCACACCGAGGGCGAAAAGCCTACACGTTACTTTTGTAACTTGGAAAAAGCAAGAGGTATAGAGAAATTAATGCGCTCACTGAAGACTAATGATGGAGTATCAGTGTGCTCAAATGCAGAAATGATTGAAACAGTATCCGAATTTTACAAATCATTGTATAAATCTGAGGGAAGCGAGGAAACTGCAACTAGAGATGTTTTAGCTAATATAACGAAAAGACTTCCAGATTCATGTCGCGAAAGCTTTGACCAATCAATAACAATTGATGATTTGACAAAATCCCTCAAAGGTATGAAGTTAGAAAGGTCTCCTGCATGTGACGGACTTCCAGTTGAATTTTATCAAACATTCTGGCACATATTTGGGCCAGTATTAGAAGAAATAGCAACCATCATTTTTAAGCAAGAGCATCTCCCTACATCGATGGCCCAAGCATATGTTCGGCTTATGTACAAGAGGGGTGACAGAAATGAAATACAGAATTATAGACCAATCTCTCTACTCTGTGTAGATTATAAGATTATTACTCGGGCACTAACATTAAAACTTGGCGCAGTCCTAGGCGAAGTCATTCATGATGATCAAACCTGCTCTGTGCCAGGAAGATCAATATTAAACAACACTTTGCTTATACGGGACCTTATTCAATTAGTTGAAACGGATTGTATCCCAGCAGCAATAATAGCACTTGATAACGAGAAGGCGTTTGGCAGACTAGAATGGGATTTCATGTTTAAGCCTTTAGACCATATTGGCTTTGGTTCAAGATTTATTAAATGGGTCAATATTTTATATACTAATATAACAAGTTGCTATTTAGTTAACAATCAGCTATCCAAACCTGTAGTGTTGGAACGAGGTGTCAGACAGGGTTGCTCACTGTCCCCGCTTCTATTCGTCATAGCTATGGAATCGTTGGTGGCCACATTGAGGCAACGCAATGACTTTCAAGGAATATGTATACGTGGCGCAGAAAGGCCACTAAAGGTTTCTCAATATGCAGATGATACGACTGTGTTTGCGGGTAAAAATACGGATTTTAGAATTTTAAATGGGGTATTAACAGATTTTCAAAAGGCATCAGGACTTAAAGTCAATAAAGATAAATCTAAGGGATTGTTTTTGGGCGATTGGAAGGGCAGAACTGATAATGTGATGGATATTAACTGCTCAAATGATGTCATAAAAATTTTGGGTATTTACTTTAGTAGAGAACAAAATATATTACTAAACTGGGAAGAAAGGATATCCAAGCTAAAGTGTCCATTACTAAATTGGAAACGACGTCGCCTAACTGTCTTTGGCAGGACATTTGTCCTTAATAATTTAATTTTATCTGGACTGTGGTATACCGCTTCTGTAGTTCATATGCCCAATTCAGTGGAGTCAAAGATCAACACGTTACTTTTGTCCTTCTTATGGGAGGACAAAGCCCATTTAGTATCACAGCCAATCCTGACCAATGAAAAGCATGCCGGAGGCCTGGATTTGGTTAATGTTTCAGCTTAGTGTGCTTCTTTAAAATTGAAATTCTTGAATAAGTTATTTACTTCAAACTCATCTTGGTCAAGTGTTTCAAGGGCACTTCTCGAAAGGTACCTTGACCCATTTCCAGTAGAATGTTTATTTATGTGCAATAAATCATCAAAAGATTCCAAATGTATATAAAGAACAGCTCGAAGCCTTAAAAATATTTACACGATCAATGCCACAACCCAATTGTTGGGAAGATGCCTTAGAACAACGTCTTTGGGGCAACGAGTTGATTCGTGATAATGATGCTGTATTATATTTGCCCTATATGGCCAAAAATGGTATTCAATATTTACGTGACTTAGTAAATCCGAAATCTCGTAAATGGATTGCGATGCAAGATGTAGCAGGAATAACATCAATGAGACATATTGATGCTCAGCGCTTATTTGTTAGAATAGAGAATGCAATACCTGTTGTATGGTTCAAATTGCCGAAAGCACGTGGCAACATTGATATGTTGCAACCAACATTAGTATTTATGTCAGAACATATAAAATACAACATGGCATCTAGAGACTGGTATAGAATTCTAATGCAAAGTCGGAGACAGACTCCTATTGTGGTTAGGCATTGGAACAATTTAGGATACACGCCAAAGAACTAGAAAAATGCCTGGAATTATACATCTACCTTGTCTACCAGGAAATGCACGGGACTTGGCATGGCGATTACTCCATCGAAGGCTATGGGTCGGCCATCTTACTTATATGTGTAAAATATCAAGTACAGACCGGTGCTTATTATGTAATACTGAGGAGGAAACGATAGACCATCTATTTACTCAGTGTCGCATAACTACAGGCTTTTGGGTATATATCAATATGCTCCTTGCTAAATTTGGGACCAAATATGTGAATTTAGTGGCTGAAACAATTTTGTTCAAAGATTGCTCAACTATCGGACGAATCATTAATAGCAAGGAGAAAGAATTGTTAATAACCCTGTTATCTGGTGGGGTGTGGGCCATCTGGAAGCATCGGTGTTCAGAGGCCAGAGATAAAACCGGCAACACCCATCAGAGCGCAATACAAGCTCTATTTCGATCATTGTTGATAAACTGCATTCATTGTGAATTTTACAGGCTAGTAGAACATGGGAGAGAAAGTAGATTTAAAGACGTATGGTGCAAAACTGGCCTAGTATCAATTGAATACGGATATCTAAAAATATCAGAAGCGGAACTTGTATAAGCTAGCACACTCGCTGCTTGCTGTATATTGATAAATGCTATTTTAATTTAATTTAATTGCCTTTATTTTAAAATTGCAATGCCTTAGGAGACTCTAATCTTGACGAATATCCTAACCTTGGGATCAGAATATTTAAATATCAAATGAGCATTATGTCAGTATTCTGGAGGTGATCCGATTTTCAAGTTAACAGAGTGTGATATCTTACAATTAGTTTCCTGTTGTAAATATTTACTGTGGGTGTATTTGTTCCAGGGTAATTTGCGAAAACTTACAATGAAGTAAATTTAGAATGTGAACCCATCTAAGTAGTCATAGTTTGTATACGTTTGCTTTGTGCATTATATTATATAAAGGCTACTACGTCCGTTGGGTATGTAATAATCGGCTAACTGGCGTCAATGAGTGACTTTTTGTTACTTATTGACGAGTCACCTCGCCACATGTTGGCGAGCTGCACTCGCCATTTGACCCTACTACTATACGGTGTGCTACGTTAAACTTCATATGATCTACTTAGCCTGCCGGTCATGAATCGACTCAATGGCATCAATGATTAACAGTAGCTTACTGCTAATTATTGATGAGTGGCTTTACCGCTTGTTGGTTAGCTATGCTCGCCATTTGACCCTACTACTATACGGTGTGCTACGTTAAACTTCATATGATCTACTTAGCCTGCCGGTCATGAATCGGCTCAATGGCATCAATGATTAGCAGTAGCTTACTGCTAATTATTGATGAGTGGCTTTACCGCTTGTTGGTTAGCTATGCTCGCCATTTGGACCTACTACTACACAGTGTGCAAATGGCAATGTCTTTGTTGAATTATGTTATGTTATCAGCTCTTTATTAATTATGTTTTCTATGTAGTTATGCCACGGTTGTGGTATATGATAATAGAGTATTTTAGCTTGCACTGTTTTGACATGTTAGGTTTGTATTGTTATTCTATTAATAAAGCCTGCTATTTCAACCGATTTTTATGGGGGTTTGCAAGCCTTTTTAAAGGAGTTCCTCCGGGAGGTGTATCCGACTGCGTCAGCGTCGGATTTTCAACAAAAAAAAGAAAAAAAAAGTAGTAGTAGTAGTAGTAGTAGTAGTAGTAGTAGTAGTAGTAGTAGTAGTAGTAGTAGTAGTAGTAGTAGTAGTAGTAGTAGTAGTAGTAGTAGTAGTAGTAGTAGTAGCAGAACAGAGGTACTATTATAATTATAATATTACTATTATTGCGGTTTTCATGGACATTGTGCATTACTACTTAAAGCAATAACCGCTCATTAGACGTGTAATTACCATATATACTTACTTAATGCATATATTAAAAATATATTATAGTAATGCATGACATAATTTAAAGTTCATAAATAATCTTAATTTGCCTGAAGAATTTCTACTGACTACATTTTCCACGGGGTTAGCTCTGGACGTGCTGAATATTTTGAAAACAATTTGACTGAAAGCTGTTGGTGGTTAAGCCACCAACAACTTTCAGTCAAATAGTTTTCACAATATTTAGTAGGTCAGAAGTTATTGGCCATTGAAATTATTCTGTGTAACTTGCAGCAGCGAGACAGCTCCGAGATGAATATCTCTCTCAATCTAAGTAAATTCATACCTTCATTATATTTACAATATATATATACACATGCGTCTCGACAACGAACATCTTTCCTAGCGACGACGATGGCGAAAATGTAAAATACAACATGATTAGTTATGTCTGCACCCAGACGTATTTCCTGAAAATTTATAATTTTCGACGAGATTGTTAATAGGGATATGAGATGGGGGACAGCTTGCGATTCTATTCATCACATAAACTAATATTTTTCCAATAAAATTCGATGCTGAAATACGTCTGGGTGCAAAATGTTGCTCTGTTCGTTTCCGTTGCTGTGACGCCTCACTTTGCTAAGAGTCCAATATCCACATAAAATAATGGCATCTAAACATCGTTATTTGGAACATGAATTTACTTTTAATCCACCTTTTAAAATTTCAGAATTGAAATTACTATTAGGCCTACTAACTTTCTTTTACAATTTCTGCGTCTATGTTACAAACGTATTTCATAAATAGGTAGCATACGTATTAAAAATATATATCAACAACATAACTAATCATGTTGTATTTTACATTTTCGCCATCGTCGTCGCTAGGAAAGATGTTCGTTGTCGAGACGCATGTGTGATTATTACGCCTTATTTAACCAATGAGCGCACTTATTATAAGTTATCTAACCAATGAAACGATTAAAGGTGCACATTCGCACCAAAATGCTTGAAAATAAAATTGTTTAAATTATATACATTTAGAGGCTTTAACTGTGTACTTCAATACAATGAAACGATTTCATTTCATATACATACATTTAGTAGGTTTTGTTGTGAATTTGAATTAGAGACTCGTGCCTCTAATTCGATTTGACAATATTACTCTAGATGTAATGAAATCATCATATGCTAATATTTATTTCGTTTCATTACATTTAGGCACATAATTTAAGCCTCTAAATATATATGATTTTACCAATTTTATTTTGAACCATTCTGCTGTGAATAAGCACCTTTAAGCGTTTTATCTGACTATTTCGCGTCATTCGTGACATAATGGACGTTTCCAGGTTTAGCTACGCCTTACCAATCTCTAACTATGCTCCATCCACTCATTTCTCGTGTTGGTATCGATCGATCCCTGAACCCCCCGATTATCAATTTCCAGAAAACTATACAGGTAAGCTGTTGAATATTTTGAAACCAATTTGCTTTGGGTGTTATTGCTGGTTATCCCTATTTGTTTCAAAATATTCAACATTACTGTTAAATAATAAAGACAGTCAACCCGTACAACAAGGCTTAGTCTGTCACCAATTATGCGTTCGTGACGTACTTATCTACCCCATTCGTCATTCATGACGCCATTGATTATGATGCCATCATACTCGCCACGTGATCGATTATGACGTCATATGATGGATGAATAAACAGGAAAGGTCCATTGCTTATGCCATCAGCCTACATATGCCGTTATAGATATATGAAACACGGGAAACACGGGTAAAGCGTGGGTGGAACTTACCTGGAGATGGGCATGGCAGAGCTAAAACTGGATTCTTCATTAAGGATCGATACTAGTGTTGTTCCGATTAATCGAATTGATCGATGATTGATTGATTTGCATGTTCAACCAGCCGATCGATTATTCTTTCAGAAATCGATTTTTGGTTGTTTATAAATTGACTGTATTAATATATGTTAAAGGTCAAGCCAGAAAACGAATACATTTTAGAAAAGAATTTACTGGTAAATTTAATTGTTACAGCTATGTAGTATTACTCCTTAGTCTAAAGCCGTGTTCTCACTGGAGAGTTAATCGGGAATAACGCCCTACCTCGGTATTGCGCTCCGTCGGTTAAGTCTCTAGTGAGAACGCGGCCTTAGTATTGCGCTACGCAGGTTAAGTCTCTAGTGAGAACACGGCCTTAGGCCTTGTTCTCGCTGGAGAATTAACCGGCTTAGCGCAATACTGAGGTTTGGCGTTAATCCCGATTAACTCGCCAGAGAGAACACGGCCTTAGACATGCATTATTTCAGCACTGAAATAGTGTGTTAATTCAAAGCATCCATAACAATAACATGTTGAATATTTTGAAACGTATTTGACTGGAAGCTGTTGCTGCCTAGGGCAGCAATAAATTCCAGTCAAATTAGTTTCACAATATTCAACAGATTATTTCTTAAATTATTAAGAATCTGTCATTCATGCGACTTGGTTTGAACATGCTATAATTACGTCATTCAAAATGGGTAAAAAATGAGAACCTGTTATGATCAATCATTAATTGATCATAGGTTATTATATAAAATCAATCATCGATCACAAAAATAGCATCAATTCCCAACACTAATCGATGCAGTAACATCTATATTAAGCTAGGATTCCATTAACGCGTATGCGTATGCGTATCCGTATCCGAATTTTTTTTCGCTCCCATTACAAATAGATAGTATGATTCCATATGTCCGTATGCGTATGCGAAACCTGTCCGTATCCGAATCCGATCGCTATATGTAGCGATTTCATTCCGATACGGTCAGCATTCGGTTGTGGGATTCCTTGAAAATGACGTTTTCATTACGTCATTCCTGGGCTTTCCCCAAATCGGCACTATTATTCTGTACATGTGTTCCAATATATAAGTTAAATTCATAGTAGGCGCGCTGGAATGTGAAACTCACTGAAAGGCTGATAAACTATTTTAGAACATATTCATGCTGGTAGTAGTAGTAGTAGTAGTAGTAGTAGTAGTAGTAGTAGTAGTAGTAGTAGTAGTAGTAGTAACAGCAGCAGCAGCAGCAGCAGCAGCAGCAGCAGCAGCAGCAGCAGCAGCAGCAGCAGTAGTAGTAGTAGTAGTAGTAGTAGTAGTAGTAGTAGTAGTAGTAGTAGTCCAATTGATTGAATAAAATCACTACTTTCGGATACGCATACGCATACGTACAACCGGAATCACTCATTCGGATACGCATACGCATACGCATACGCGTACGGACACGCACACACATAGGTTCGTGATTTATTTATATAAATAACATCTAGCGAACATTGAATGGAATGAGTACGAAAGGTTACTACGTTAAAAATAAATTATCTGAAAATAAATATGTACAAAACCGGTTTTAAGATTATGGCACCGGCTTTCAAATCGTCACGTTTACAAACGTTGCGACTGTTCAAATCCCAGTATCCCTCGCAACCTTACTTGACGTCATACTATGTTTGCGTGTTCACTCATTGCAGACGGGATAGCAGGCCAACCCAGAAAGCTGTGACGTCATGCTATTTTAGCGTATACTCCCAAGACATAGGATAATACGCCGACAGGAATAATATTAATCTATTTTAGTTAGTTCCCTCAGTGCTCAGTGCAGTACTCAGACATCGATGACGTCATAGTATTTTACTTCTTTTCAATGGTGCCGTGGTAGTACAGGCAAAGCGATGACGTAGTGTTTACGTTGTAGCGAATATAAAATATGCCTCACGACTGCAACGGCGTGTGAGCAAGTGTTCATATGTATACAATATTCCATACACACAACATATATATATGGTCTAGAAATTAAACGAACCTCATTATTTACAATTATTTACGATAGTTTTTAAAAAAGGGATACACAACTGATTTCAATAGAAGAATACACTTTTAGATATACCCCGGCCATCTCTAGCTAAGCTCCACCCACGCGTTCCTCGTGTTAGAATCGATCAAATCCTGAATCTAAATTGCCATCAAACAATACCGGTAACTTGTTGAATATTTAGAAAACTAATTTGACTGGATGGTGTTGCTGCCATAGGGCCCAGTCAACACAGTTTCAAAATAGTTAACAGAATGGTTATTAAGTAGTAAAGATAGAAATTGGTACACATGGCGGATTTCAAAAATTTCCTGACGGACGTATACAAGTCATTCATTACGTAGTTTGATTGTGACGTCAGCATACATATGACGTAATCTATTATTATATACGTGAGTGGAAGGTTGGATTCATTTATTAATGTGTTATACTTTAACGGGGTACTAATTTTATCAAAATATATTGTATTATACTCATAGATTATGGTATATAGATTCATATTATTCACTTCCGTGCATTATTGTGGGTTTTAAATAACCAAATTAAAACTATTGTAGACAGCTTTAATTTTATACAAAATACCCCACAAAATATCCCCACCCCATATTTCACATCCTCATGGGAACATGATCTCTGGACATATACGATGAACTGGCTATCGCTTTAATGACATTATATATCCTTAGAACACAACTCGGAAATATGTCAGAACGTTTTCAAAAACAAACACAGAATCGTGCTTTTCTTTAGAACAATTTTGAACACAATATAAGAAACATTCTGTTGAATATTTCGCACTTCATTTGGCTGGAAGTAGTTGCTGCCTTAGGCAGATCGATTTAAGTCTAAAACGTTCAAAGAGCGTTGTATTTTGTTTTGAAACGTTTTGCTATTTCTGAGCCATACTGTTACACGTAATTCATAATTTCAGGATTATCACCGGTACGTGTAAACATAGATATAACTGACTTGTATATAGAACATCGCTTCGCAAAGACAAAAAAAAATGAATATATTATATTTTGGAATTATTTTAACCGCTGTTGTGTCAACTGTATCTTTTAATGGTCAAACTGACAAAAAAAACAACTTCACAGTTGTCTTGGGGCATACCTATTAGCGGGTAATGAGAAGAGTATTTTTGAAAATTAACCACTGGAATGACTGGCTCGGTAACCGAGCCAGTCATTACAGTGGTAAATTTTTTAAAACTCTTCACTTGACCTGCAAATGGATACTGTGTAAGCCACAGCGTGAATTTTCTTTACCACTACCCGTTTAATGGTCAAGCTGGTCAATGATTTCAGAGCTAAATTTACTCTCTCTCTCTCTCTCTCTCTCTCTCTCCCTCCCTCCCTCCCTCTCTCTCTCTCTCTCTCTCTCTCACTCTCTCTGCTTCCCTCCCTCCCCCTCTACCTCTCGCTTTCCACCCACTCACTTTCTCGTCCACACAGCCGGCTTATAATTTTTTCCTCCACATCCACCAACTCCTGTTTATGCTTACTCATACTCACTTACACATGGTCACTCGCTCGGGCACGTTTTCACGCGTACCAACGAGCGAACTCTCTCCCAAATAAACAAACACACATGCTCTCTCACTCGATCTCTCTCACATTCTCGCCCCTCCACTCTCCCTCCAACTTCCCTCTCTTTCTTCCTCTTCTTCCTTCCGCCCATCCCTCCACCCACCCCACCCTCGCCCTCAGCCCTCCCTCTATCCTTGTGTCCGACTGCCCGTGCCTTCACCCCTCCGTACACGACTTCCTTCCACATTCCCTTCGTGTCCCCACCCCAATCGATGCCCCTCACACCCCCCCCCCACTGCCTCCACCAATCTTGCTCACATGTTCGCTACCACACATGTTCTCTCTCTCTCTCTCTCTCTCTCTCTCTCTCTCTCCCTCCGTATCTCTATCTCTCTCTCTCTCTCTCTCTCTCTCTCTCTCTCTCTCTCGCTCTCTTTCTCTCCACCCCCCCCCCCCCTTGTTCCCACCCTTCCACCACATTTGCTCTCTCCCTACCTGCCCCCTCTCACTCTCTCTTCTCTCTCTCTCTCTCTCTCTCTCTTTCTCTATCTCTCTCTCTCTCTCTCTCGCTCTCTCTCTCTCTCTCTTTCTCTCTCTCTCTCTCTCTCACTCCCCCTATTCGCAACCAGCACCCCGCCTCTCTATCTCTCTCACTCCATCTCTCAACCGCTATCTCTCCTACAATCTTCCGATCCGTCGCCCACTCACCATTTACTAGTGTACACCAAATACAGTTTTAGCTTCTCATTGCGGACTGGAATGTGTGTGCACATAATACAATTACACATTGAGTACATTATTATTGCAGACAGGCGATGGCTTTCTTTACGTCGTTGTTCCCAGAATTTCAGCCACGGTCTTCGGCCAGATAATTGAATCTCTCTCATACATCAAGAAACCAATTTCGTTGTTATTGAACTGAAGGTCAATGGCCGGTGTTTCCGTCCTTTGATTAGATATTGTCAGAAAAACGGTCTCTTTGCGTCCTTCAATTAGGAATACCCTATTTCGGAAAAGAGCCAAATAGCCGAGCAAGCCATAAGTTCGCCGCGCTCGGTAGAGTTTGAAGCTATATAATTTCGTCAACTACATCGTCTCACATCCATCATTATTTCTTCCTATTTAGTCGAAGTCACTCCTAATTGTGGGGTCGAGGCGCCAGGATAATGCGAATCATTAAGACTCCTCTCATATTCTCCTCTGGTAGTCTTCTTACTGTCTACCCTTGCCAATCTGGTCCATGGATGTAGATAATCGATCATTAACTCCCATCTCAACCACACGGACATATACACTCATACGCACACACGCACACGCATGCATGCACGCACGTAGGGGCACGCACGCACACACGCACACGCACTCATACAGACGAGCACGCGCACACATGTGCACGTACATACGCAGGCAGACGCATATGCGCGCGTGCCCGCACACGTACGCACGCACGTAGACGCTGACGCACACGTACCCACACGCACACGAACGCACACGCACATACACGCATAAGCACGCACACACGCAATCGACCATCAATTCGTGGTTTCAATAAAACAGCTAATTTAACCAATTTTCATATTCCATTCATCGCTGCTTTTTGCGAGTCAGCTTGCGCAAACTCTGGAAATAATGTTGTCATGGCTTATTTATCGCTTTTTACAATTTCAGCTTGACCTATATAGTGGACAATGTGTATTTGTCCACTTCTGCTGTGTTATGAGGGCAATTATATGTCGGGTAATTATCGCCGATGTCTGGCTCATTCGCTTTACTTTTTACCACGTTTAACCATTCGAACCGGACAAGGCAAATTACGAAAGAATATCATTTATAATGCGAGAACAATTACGTTGAATAATTTGTAGCTAAATTTACTTGAAACTGTTGCTGCCAATGGCAGCACCTATTTCCAGTCAAATTAGTTTCAAAATACCCTACCTGCAGAGTTAAGTTAAAAATCGCAATTCTGCGGAGGGTCAATGGTTAACAACAGCAACACAAAAAAATGCGTTTATTAGCACATATTTACGAACCTGACGCACGCACCCACAGGCGAGTTCACTTTCTCCCAAGCGTTAAGAATTACTTGGTCGATCACTATCGTCTTGTGAACATTGGGTAATTATTGAGCATCACAGGTGGCCCATAAAGACAGGTAGTGTCTTAATACATTCCACTTGGTACGGTAAATGAGTTTTCTAGTGTCACACACTGGCCAATAATTGACGCTTTAATGGCTACATTTCCTCAAGTACGTCACAATATTTCCCCATTGAAGGCCGATTTGCAGATCAAGATAAGACTATTTCTGAAAATTTAACACAGGTATCAAGCCAGTTGATCCAGTGGTAAATTTTCAAAAAAAAAAAAGTCTTCTCTTGTCTCGCAGTTGGACTTTCCTCAAGACAACTACAATGGCCTTTTCCAGTTTTTTCATAAGCCCCATCCATCTCTAGCTAAGCCCCACCCAAACGTCGCTCGTGTTGGGATCGCTTGATCTCTGAACATCATGACTATCAATTTCCAGAAAACTATGAGGTAAACTGTTGAATATGTTGAAACTAATTTGACTGAGCGCTGTTGCTGCCTATGGCAGGAACAGCGCCCATTCAAATTAGTTTCAAAATATTCAACAGAATGTTTATTAAATAGCAGAGACATACACTTCGTCCAACGTGTCGGGCTATTAAGAGTTAAAGGCGGGCCAAATAGAATCATTTATGACGTAATAACTATCATATGCCGTCAGCTGATATATGGATACTCTTGAAAGGTGAATTGTTAAGATATGCGCTTAAAACAGGCCAGGATCGCGTGAATATATCAATTTCAAGACAACTATGCGTAAAACATCTTGAATATTTTGAATCTAATTTGACTGCGATAACAAATTCCTGTCAAATTAGTTTCAGAATATTTCACATAATATTACCTATAGTGTAAAGAATTCGCCATTTCTGGTCTGTAACGAATAAGAGTTAATAATTCCTCGAATTAGGTCTACCGAACGAACCGAGTCCTCTTCCACAAAGCAGTTTCCGGAATGCGGCTCGAAAGTTGGGATTAAATATTGTATAGATTATCGGATTTATCATGCTGTTGAAATAACCTAGCCACAAACACATGCTGACAAGTAGCTTTGGGAAGACGCATATGGAACAGAAAGGTCGGATCAAAGCGATCATAAAAAATGGGAGCCAACACAGAATAAAGGCTCCAGTTATTATACCGAGTACACTGGCGGTTCTTTTTTCTTTTTTAATTTCAGGAATCGTTAAGCGTCTCGTTTTCCCAGATCTACGTTTCGATTTATTTCTAGCGGGTATTATCGAGTACCCGTTTTCATAAATTATTGTATCGTTGCCATCCGTCTCAGCACTCGTTGCCGTAGAAGGCATCGGTAGCCCCGACGGTTGCAGGGTAGATGGTCCGTCATTTTGAATACAGATACTTACACTGTGTTCGTAATAC
The DNA here is from genome assembly GCA_034401795.1 of Chaetoderma sp. LZ-2023a. Lineage (NCBI taxonomy): Eukaryota > Metazoa > Mollusca > Caudofoveata > Chaetodermatida > Chaetodermatidae > Chaetoderma > Chaetoderma sp. LZ-2023a. The sequence goes on from CM067365.1 coordinate 64,790,747, forward strand.
GAAGATTTGCGTCTGTTGTCTATTTGAAAACTACACTTTCTAGATGGTGGCCCTGGTGGTGCTAAGTAACTACCCTTTCGAATTTGTGGAATGTGTGGAGTCGGTGGCGCTAAGAAACTAGACCGGGTACTGCTAGATGTTCCGGTTCCACCATAGCACATTTTTGGATCTAAAAAGTTAGAATTACTCACTCCGAAATTATGTGGTCGGTCCTCTACCGTGGCTGTACTGAGCATATTGGCGTCACTTTTACAGTTTGTAGGAGTCTGCGAGGGAATAACGATATCGCTGTTGCCCATAAGCATGGTTATGGATGCACGCTGAACTTGCAACGCTGCTCGTAAAATCCCGCGTTTTTCCATTGTCTTGCGAAACCGTGATTTAGCCACGATGTATATTTTATAATTCAATGCTAGGATGAGCAATAGAGGTATATAGAAAGCGCCGACTGTTGAAAAGACCGTGTATCCGAGATCCTGACTAATCAGACAGTGCCCTGTTTTTTCGGGTCTGTTTTTCGGATTGCGCCATCCGAGTAACGGCGGTACGGAGATTGAGAAGGACGAGAGCCACACAATGAGAATCATTGTAAGCACACGACTAGGGGATCGTTTGCGTGTGTAGTCCACGTTAGTCACTGACCAGTAGCGGTCCAGCGCAATGGCGACCAGATGAAGGATGGACGCAGTGCAACACAGCACATCAAACGAAATCCACATATCACACACAGGCGACCCTAGTCGCCATTCCAGCGAGATCTCGTTAAGAATACTAATGGGCATTACCAGCACGGCCACCATTAGGTCGGTCACGGCCAGTGACAGGATCAGGTAGTTGGACGTCGCTCGCAAGCTCTTCTCCAGCAAGATGGCCGATATCACGAATATGTTGCCCAGCACCGTGCCTAAGATGATAATACTGAGGGCTACACAGACACTGATCAGTTTAGGTAGATCGAATTTGAAGAAGATACTTTGGTGAAATTGATAGTCAGCGCCATCCCGATCAAGCGCGGGTGAGCTGCCAACGTTTCTACCCACAGTCGTGTTCTCCATTTTACGCCGTGAATATATATAATCTGTATATTATAATTGCACAGCTATCTAACATCGGTATTAAATATCATCATGGTAATCCATTCACAAACCATGGCAATATCAAGTTTTGATATCAAATTATGTATCTCTTTAACTGTTCATTGTACAGTATTATACGAAGAAAGGCATAGCATATGCGAATGCATCGCTTAACGACAACCTAATCCACAGGATATATCTGTATACGCCACTATTGAGTGCAGGTGTTAACTCGATCCCGTTTTGAGCATTGCCAGTCGTTATCCCAGCATGTGCATAACTGTAAGGACTCTTGCGTGTAGGCGAACGAAATCTTGTCCATTGAATGTATATGCAGCGAGATCTTATTGTTCGATATTTCACAAATCACAAATTTGGAAATATTGTAACGCGTTCGTTTTCTTAGCAGAATGTGTAACGCCCATGCTCGGTTTCTGGTTTGTTTTCACTGGCCATCGTAGATTAATTTCCATCCAATGAGTGTGCGCGTGGTCATCTTCAACGACAATCTGAAAAAAATCAAGAGAACATATTTTTAAAATAATTGTATGTGCGTTAATCAGATCAGTCCATTAGACAAACGGCGAATATATTGTATGAATGCGCATGCGCAGTTACATGGATGAATCCATTTTAGCTATGTCCTTCCCATCTCTATCTAAGATCCGCCAACGCGTTGCCCGTGTTGGAATCGATCGCTCACTGAAGTCCCTGAATTTCAATTTTCAGAAAACTATATAGGTAAACTATTGATTATTTTGGAGCTAATTTGACAGGGAGCTGTTGCTGCCCATGGCAGCATCAGCGCCCAGTCAAATTAGTTTAAAAATATTCACCATAACGTTTATTAAATAGTAAAGATACAATTCGTAAAATGTGACTGACTATGAAGCATTTATAACGGACTGAATCACGGCATGCATGACGTTGTTGATTACGACGTCATACGATTGATCGACACACTGGATTCTTCCATTTGGAAGCACGTTGCGTGGCGAAGCGACAATAACGCACAGAAATTCCCAAGCAAATGGAGGGATCGATCTGTCATTCCAGTATCTAATGTTATAATACTTTAGTGACGTCACTATCAAAATAATGCGTGTCCGTCACGAAGTAGAAACGTTTCTCATGAAGATGTATCAATCCAATTTTAGCTATGCCCCACCCATTTTTAGCCAAGATCCATCGACACCTTGCCAGTGTTCGGATCGATCGATCGCTGAACGCCCTGCCGTCCAATTTTCAGAAAACCATACAGGAAAGTTGTTGAACATTTAAAACCTAATTTTACTGGTTGCTGTTACTGACTGTGTTTGTTAAATAGTAAATACATACAATTCGTAACAACAATTCTCGCCCGACTAAGTTACATGCATGACGTAATTGATTATACCGTCATCCTATACGCCGCCTAGTTGATTATGACGTCATGTGAATCATGGACAAGTTTTCGTCATCGAGGGATCCATATCGACTCCAGGCCATTTCGACCTATGATCTGTTCACGTTGCATGCATTGGAATCTAGCTATATTCGCAGAATCCCACTTTCCAGATAACTATCTAGGTAATCTCTATTTGACTTGGAGCGATTGCTGCCTATGACAGCAACAGCTACCAGTCAACTTAGCTTCACAATATTCAACATAGTCTTTATTAGACTGTATTTACACCAAAGACAATCAATTCGTACACTTTCTTGACGAATATACGTCATTTTGATTGTGACGTCAGCTGACAACTGAGGTGTGATCCTAACATCGTCGTGTCGTG
>CM067365.1:64794097-64858022 GCA_034401795.1 Chaetoderma sp. LZ-2023a
ACGACACGACGATGTTATATTCCATTCATCGCTGCTTTTTGCGAGTCAGCTTGCGCAAACTCTGGAAATAATGTTGTCATGGCTTATTTATCGCTTTTTACAATTTCAGCTTGACCTATATAGTGGACAATGTGTATTTGTCCACTTCTGCTGTGTTATGAGGGCAATTATATGTCGGGTAATTATCGCCGATGTCTGGCTCATTCGCTATACTTTTTACCACGTTTAACCATTCGAACCGGACAAGGCAAATTACGAAAGAATATCATTTATAATGCGAGAACAATTACGTTGAATAATTTGTAGCTAAATTTACTTGAAACTGTTGCTGCCAATGGCAGCACCTATTTCCAGTCAAATTAGTTTCAAAATACCCTACCTGCAGAGTTAAGTTAAAAATCGCAATTCTGCGGAGGGTCAATGGTTAACAACAGCAACACAAAAAAATGCGTTTATTAGCACATATTTACGAACCTGACGCACGCACCCACAGGCGAGTTCACTTTCTCCCAAGCGTTAAGAATTACTTGGTCGATCACTATCGTCTTGTGAACATTGGGTAATTATTGAGCATCACAGGTGGCCCATAAAGACAGGTAGTGTCTTAATACATTCCACTTGGTACGGTAAATGAGTTTTCTAGTGTCACACACTGGCCAATAATTGACGCTTTAATGGCTACATTTCCTCAAGTACGTCACAATATTTCCCCATTGAAGGCCGATTTGCAGATCAAGATAAGACTATTTCTGAAAATTTAACACGGGTATCAAGCCAGTTGATCCAGTGGTAAATTTTCAACAAAAAAATAGTCTTCTCTTGTCTCGCAGTTGGACTTTCCTCAAGACAACTACAATGGCCTTTTCCAGTTTTTTCATAAGCACCATCCATCTCTAGCTAAGCCCCACCCAAACGTCGCTCGTGTTGGGATCGATTGATCTCTGAACATCATGACTATCAATTTCCAGAAAACTATGAGGTAAACTGTTGAATATGTTGAAACTAATTTGACTGAGCGCTGTTGCTGCCTATGGCAGGAACAGCGCCCATTCAAATTAGTTTCAAAATATTCAACAGAATGTTTATTAAATAGCAGAGACATACACTTCGTCCAACGTGTCGGGCTATTAAGAGTTAAAGGCGGGCCAAATAGAATCATTTATGACGTAATAACTATCACGTGATCCTACGCGCAGCTTAGCTGATTTTGACGTCATATGCCGTCAGCTGATATATGGATACTCTTGAAAGGTGAATTGTTAAGATATGCGCTTAAAACAGGCCAGGATCGCGTGCATATATCAATTTCAAGACAACTATGCGTAAAACATCTTGAATATTTTGAATCTAATTTGACTGCGATAACAAATTCCTGTCAAATTAGTTTCAGAATATTTCACATAATATTACCTATAGTGTAAAGAATTCGCCATTTCTGGTCTGTAACGAATAAGAGTTAATAATTCCTCGAATTAGGTCTACCGAACGAACCGAGTCCTCTTCCACAAAGCAGTTTCCGGAATGCGGCTCGAAAGTTGGGATTAAATATTGTATAGATTATCGGATTTATCATGCTGTTGAAATAACCTAGCCACAAACACATGCTGACAAGTAGCTTTGGGAAGACGCATATGGAACAGAAAGGTCGGATCAAAGCGATCATAAAAAATGGGAGCCAACACAGAATAAAGGCTCCAGTTATTATACCGAGTACACTGGCGGTTCTTTTTTCTTTTTTAATTTCAGGAATCGTTAAGCGTCTCGTTTTCCCAGATCTACGTTTCGATTTATTTCTAGCGGGTATTATCGAGTACCCGTTTTCATAAATTATTGTATCGTTGCCATCCGTCTCAGCACTCGTTGCCGTAGAAGGCATCGGTAGCCCCGACGGTTGCAGGGTAGATGGTCCGTCATTTTGAATACAGATACTTACACTGTGTTCGTAATACGAAGATTTGCGTCTGTTGTCTATTTGAAAACTACACTTTCTAGATGGTGGCCCTGGTGGTGCTAAGTAACTACCCTTTCGAATTTGTGGAATGTGTGGAGTCGGTGGCGCTAAGAAACTAGACCGGGTACTGCTAGATGTTCCGGTTCCACCATAGCACATTTTTGGATCTAAAAAGTTAGAATTACTCACTCCGAAATTATGTGGTCGGTCCTCTACCGTGGCTGTACTGAGCATATTGGCGTCACTTTTACAGTTTGTAGGAGTCTGCGAGGGAATAACGATATCGCTGTTGCCCATAAGCATGGTTATGGATGCACGCTGAACTTGCAACGCTGCTCGTAAAATCCCGCGTTTTTCCATTGTCTTGCGAAACCGTGATTTAGCCACGATGTATATTTTATAATTCAATGCTAGGATGAGCAATAGAGGTATATAGAAAGCGCCGACTGTTGAAAAGACCGTGTATCCGAGATCCTGACTAATCAGACAGTGCCCTGTTTTTTCGGGTCTGTTTTTCGGATTGCGCCATCCGAGTAACGGCGGTACGGAGATTGAGAAGGACGAGAGCCACACAATGAGAATCATTGTAAGCACACGACTAGGGGATCGTTTGCGTGTGTAGTCCACGTTAGTCACTGACCAGTAGCGGTCCAGCGCAATGGCGACCAGATGAAGGATGGACGCAGTGCAACACAGCACATCAAACGAAATCCACATATCACACACAGGCGACCCTAGTCGCCATTCCAGTGAGATCTCGTTAAGAATACTAATGGGCATTACCAGCACGGCCACCATTAGGTCGGTCACGGCCAGTGACAGGATCAGGTAGTTGGACGTCGCTCGCAAGCTCTTCTCCAGCAAGATGGCCGATATCACGAATATGTTGCCCAGCACCGTGCCTAAGATGATAATACTGAGGGCTACACAGACACTGATCAGTTTAGGTAGATCGAATTTGAAGAAGATACTTTGGTGAAATTGATAGTCAGCGCCATCCCGATCAAGCGCGGGTGAGCTGACAACGTTTCTACCCACAGTCGTGTTCTCCATTTTACGCCGTGAATATATATAATCTGTATATTATAATTGCACAGCTATCTAACATCGGTATTAAATATCATCATGGTAATCCATTCACAAACCATGGCAATATCAAGTTTTGATATCAAATTATGTATCTCTTTAACTGTTCATTGTACAGTATTATACGAAGAAAGGCATAGCATATGCGAATGCATCGCTTAACGACAACCTAATCCACAGGATATATCTGTATACGCCACTATTGAGTGCAGGTGTTAACTAGATCCCGTTTTGAGCATTGCCAGTCGTTATCCCATCGTGTACATAACTGTAAGGACTCTTGCGTGTAGGCGAACGAAATCTTGTCCATTGAATGTATATGCAGCGAGATCTTATTGTTCGATATTTCACAAATCACAAATTTGGAAATATTGTAACGCGTTCGTTTTCTTAGCAGAATGTGTAACGCCCATGCTCGGTTTCTGGTTTGTTTTCACTGGCCATCGTAGATTAATTTCCATCCAATGAGTGTGCGCGTGGTCATCTTCAACGACAATCTGAAAAAAATCAAGAGAACATATTTTTAAAATAATTGTATGTGCGTTAATCAGATCAGTCCATTAGACAAACGGCGAATATATTGTATGAATGCGCATGCGCAGTTACATGGATGAATCCATTTTAGCTATGCCCTTCCCATCTCTATCTAAGATCCGCCAACGCGTTGCCCGTGTTGGAATCGATCGCTCACTGAAGTCCCTGAATTTCAATTTTCAGAAAACTATATAGGTAAACTATTGATTATTTTGGAGCTAATTTGACAGGGAGCTGTTGCTGCCCATGGCAGCATCAGCGCCCAGTCAAATTAGTTTAAAAATATTCACCATAACGTTTATTAAATAGTAAAGATACAATTCGTAAAATGTGACTGACTATGAAGCATTTATAACGGACTGAATCACGGCATGCATGACGTTGTTGATTACGACGTCATACGATTGATCGACACACTGGATTCTTCCATTTGGAAGCACGTTGCGTGGCGAAGCGACAATAACGCACAGAAATTCCCAAGCAAATGGAGGGATCGATCTGTCATTCCAGTATCTAATGTTATAATACTTTAGTGACGTCACTATCAAAATAATGCGTGTCTGTCACGAAGTAGAAACGTTTCTCATGAAGATGTATCAATCCAATTTTAGCTATGCCCCACCCATTTTTAGCCAAGATCCATCGACACCTTGCCAGTGTTCGGATCGATCGATCGCTGAACGCCCTGCCGTCCAATTTTCAGAAAACCATACAGGAAAGTTGTTGAACATTTAAAACCTAATTTTACTGGTTGCTGTTACTGACTGTTTGTTAAATAGTAAATACATACAATTCGTAACAACAATTCTCTCCGGACTTAGTTACATGCATGACGTAATTGATTATACCGTCATCCTATACGCCGCCTTGTTGATTATGACGTCATGTGAATCATGGACAAGTTGTCGTCATAGAGGGATCCATATCGACTCCAGGCCATTTCGACCTATGATCTGTTCACGTTGCATGCATTGGAATCTAGCTATAGGCTATAAATTAAATACTACATTCGCAGAATCCCACTTTCAAGATAACTATCTAGGTAATCTCTATTTGACTTGGAGCGATTGCTGCCTATGACAGCAACAGCTACCAGTCAACTTAGCTTCACAATATTCAACATAGTCTTTATTAGACTGTATTTACACCAAAGACAATCAATTCGTACACTTTCTTGACGAATATACGTCATTTTGATTGTGACGTCAGCTGACAACTGAGGTGTGATCCTTTTGTTGTCATATTATTGAGTAGCAGACCGGATCCCTCCATAAAATATGACGAGCATGTTCGCAAGCATGCGTCAAAGTTAACTCTTCAACAGCATAATATAATACATCTTCAGGATTACGTTGACTATTTTGAAAATAATGTGTCTGGACAATGTTGCTGCCAGTCAAATTAGTTTTAAAATACTTGGCAGTTCAAACATCGGACTGTTTAATATTAGGATTCCGAAATTAATTGTTCCAGAATAAACACCGTGTTTAACCTGTTATTACGAAAATAATAATATTTTGAAAATAATTTGCCTGGCTAAGTTTAGTCAAGAATGACAGAAAACTCGCTTAATGAATGTACAAGTACAGGCCAAGAGAAGACTCTTTTTGAAAATATACAAATAGAATAACTGTATGGGTTAGTCACCTAATCATTTCAGTTTAATTCTTTTTAAATATATCTTCTCCTGGCCCGAAAATGGTCATTCCTCAAAAAGCCAGAGATCGGTGTGGGCCTGCATCGCAATGACGGGGTTAATAATAATGCTTAGACGTCTTTCACTATTAATGTCTGGTAATCCTGTTCGATAATTATATATGTCGTGATATCTCACTTCCATCGATAAGTTAGATTGCACTTTTATGTCCACTTGGCTAATTGAGGAATCCAGTCTTAGGTATGCCCAGTCCATCTCTAGTTAAGCTCAAGTCACACTTCGCCCGTGTTGGGATCACACGATCCATATATTCACTGAATCTCCATTTCTAGAAAACTATACAGGTAAGCCCATGGCAGAAACAGCGCCCAGTCAAATTAGTTTCAAAATAGCCAGCAGACTGTTTATTAAATAGTAGAAACATGTACAATTCGTACAACTTGTCAGATTATTAAGCGTCTGTGACCGACTATATCGCGTCATTCATGACGTAATTGAATGCGACGTCAGCCTACATGTGACGTAGTTGATTATGACGTCATACGAAAATTGATTCCTCAATTAATTAGTGTGTTCCTCTCATCATGTGCTTATAGTAGCACAAATCACGTTTACGAATGTTTACAATCAAGGGGCTGAGTGAAAAACAAACACTCCAATATATGCACTAATGAAGATGGAGAGGCACTGTATGTGGTCTTAGATAAATCGTTGAATTCCCAAGAGACACGGCGCATTTATACCATCCAAACAGAATCGAGTAATCGTATCGCACGCACGCACGCACGCACGCACGCACGCACGCACGCACGCACGCACGCACGCACGCACGCACGCACTCACTCACGCACGCACGCACGCACGCACGCACGCACGCACGCACGCACGCACCCACGCACCCACGCACCCACGCACCCACGCACCCACGCACCCACGCACCCACGCACCCACGCACCTATGCAGCAACAGCGCCCAGTTAAATTAGTTTCAAAATATTCAACAAGATGTTTATTAAATAATAAAGACTCCATACAGCTATGGATACGGTGGCCTATTCCAGGTGCATGACGTGGTATTGTCCGTCAACTATGATTGTCACACGAACCTGCTTATGGCGTAATTGAATACTTGAGTGACAGAATGGATTCATCAATTAGGCCTAATCATGTTTGCAAGAAGAGACGTGTATATCGCTTATATATATGTCGCTCGTTGATTACCTAGTAACGCACCGCGATTGCCACGTAGTTTATCTGTTATATGGCTTGTTATTACGGCATCGGCTGGCATCGGGGACATATCTTAAATTTACACGATCATATTAATCGCATCAAATTTGATCGTGTGGATAAAACATCCGAAATGATTGTACGTCAGTTTCCATAAAATATTGTCGCTTAAACAATACATGTACATCTGAAGGCTGGTGGTTGAAGTCGAATCTGATCGTGAATATTTTGAGTTGGACACGGCCAGAGATTGCAGCCATGCCTTGCGGCATAACCATACAGAATGCGCGATTTAAAACATTTTTCCAACGGGCCTTTCCAGCTTTAGCTATGCCCCGCCCATCTCTATCTAAGCTCCACCCACACATTGCTCTCGTTGGGATCGATCGATACCTGATCTCTCCGAGTATCAATTTCCCAAAACTATACATGTAAGCTGTTGAATATTTTGAAACTAGTTTGAATGGGTGCTGTTTCTAACTATGACTGCAAAAGCGTCCAGTCAGATTAATTTCAAAGTATTCAAGAACATGTGTATTTAAAAAAAGAGATACAAGAACGCTTACTCCGTCACCAATTATGCGTTCGCGACGCATTTATCTACGGCATTAATAGATTATGACATCATCCTACAAGTCACGTGGTTGATTATCACGTCATATGATGGGTGAATAAATAGGAAAGGTCTATTGTGTTCGAACATTTTTCGTTAGTTTCTACTTTCGAAGCCAAATATTTCAACAGATGATGTCTAACAGGTTGCTCTAATCGTCGAAACGCTCGTCAGATTTGAGTTACGACGCCAGAATCTGCACACACCATAGGAATACGGCAGTGCCCCTTGTCCCCACCACCCAACCCACCCACCCCACCCCTTTCACGATTAACTGTAGAAAACGCCCAATTGTCCTTCGTGTATACACATTTTTTATTATTGATAAATCAATTTAATAACTGTTGAATATTCTGAAACTAATTTAACCTGTGAATATGTTCAATTTAGTTTCTCTATGTGTATGATTACTGTATTCTGCGGCTGTAGTAGTAGAAACATCCTACAGCTGAAATCAGTCCTTCTTCGCTTGTGTCCACTGAACGCACTAATATCAGAGATGAGAGTTGTCTTATGTTTCAAATATAAAATCCGATTTTTTTCTAACCAGGTTTATGGGAAATCCTATTATTTTGTTGGCCAAATATTCAAGACGCACCATACTTGCAGAAATAGTGTCATCGTTTCCCGTTAATGCTCAGACTCAGATTGATCAAGAAAATCTAAATCTCTACTTAGTGAATGCGTATTTGAAAGAAAAGAGAAGACACAGTTTGAAAATATATCACTGGAATGGCCAGCTCTGTTTCCGAGTCAGTCCTTGCAGTGGTAAATTTTCAAAAAATGACTTCTCTTGTCAAGTAAATCGATATTTCTCAGGACAATTGCACATGTGCTTTGACTCGGCTGACAATGTAAGGCTTAATTGGCTTTTAAAAGAGATGATGGAATTGTTAAGCCAAGAGAACCGACACTTCGCATCGAGCCATTTTCTACTTTTTTTAAAGCGATGCTAATCTCATCTCAAATGTTGTATTGCACCGATAGAATATGGTCGTGTCCTGTCAGATTCCCTGATCTGTATCGCAATTATCTGTTTTGTAATATCGAGTAAATGTTGAACAGTGATCGACACCATTTTGCCTCCTCAAGCTATTGTGTGCGTTGTCATGTAAGCTCCAATGCATTACATTCTTTATTATGTAATGCCCATCCCATTGATTATTTTGAAACTAATTTGACTGGAAGTTGTTGCTGTCTATGGCAGCAACAACTTCCAATCAAATTGGTTTCAAAATATTCAACGGCTTACCTGTACGATTGCTTTTATACCACATTGCCAAACTATAGCTGGAGCCTCTATGACTGAGCGTATATACCGAGGCAGACACGCTAGGGTTTTTCTGATTGGTTGAAAAGTAAATCATGACAGCCATCATATGGTGTAGAAATGTACCAACATTTAACTACTAACTCCAGAATATCTTTCCTTAGCGGCGTGATACAAAGCTTAAAATTACCTCAATAGTTTATGATCGGGGTGTTAGATCACCTGAACAGCTATCAAGAGATGTGATTAGTTATCCTTTAACTTCGAGATCGATCACATCCCTGTAACATGTTGAACTCAGTTTGATTGGAAACGATGGCTAACTATGGCAGTAATGGCTTCCAATCAAACTAATCCCAAGACACGCAACAGAACATTTCTTAGGGCGTCTTCTCTCTAGAGAGTTGATACGTGGTAACGCCAGTTTCAGTTTCAGTTTTCTTTATTTTACTCAGGCCATTACAAATGGCATATGAAGGCAATATTTCTGTTACAGTTTTTGGCGATAGAGGTAGTATAATTTTTTACAATTTTTGTTCACATACGGTATTATTATTATTATTATTATTATTATTATTATTATTATTATTATTATCATCATCATCATCATCATCATCATCATCATCATCATCATCATCATCATCATTATTATTATTATTATTATTATTATTATTATTATTATTATTATTGACATCATCAGTTTGAATAATTTGTAAATTGATAGAGGACGTTAATTTTCGGTGGTTGTTGTTGTTGTTGTTGTTGTTGTTGTTGAGGTTGTCGCTGTTGTTGTCGTTTTGTTGTTGTTGTTGTCGTCGTCGTCGTCGTCGTCGTCATCGTTGTTGTTATTGTTGTTGTTGTTGTTGCTGTTGTTGTTCCCGTCATCATCGTCGTCGTCGTCGTCGACGTATTTACTTACGTATGACGTTACTCCGGAGTAGCTCTCTAGTGTGAACACATCTTACATCGGTTTCATCCATTGATGACAAAACCGGCCCAACCCGACCTCTGCAGTGGTCTCGAGGAATGTCCATTTGCAGGCCAAGAGAAGAACATTTTTTTAATTTTACCACTAATTCTACCGAGCCAGCCATTCCCGTGGTAAATTTTCAAAAATGTTATTCTCTTAGCCTGCAAATGAACATTGAATACGGACAATTTTGGTTTGCTTGACTAAATTTAGACAGTTATAGTCCTTGAAACAATTTAATTTAACGTCATAATTAACTAAAGCAACATTGGCATTCTGTCAACTTATTTCCAAAAATATTCACCAGACTACCACGCGTGTTTTTCGTGAAATCAACTTATTTTAATCAGAATAATTTGGACTACATTGATTTACGTCACCACGCTTGCATTATCAGTTATACCATCGCCGGAGGTGCGACTATTAGACGTCGCCTTTATTCCCACAATGCACTTAAATTGACCCAACAACTAGAGATGTTTCTCAGGAAATTTGGAGTCAATTTCCGTCAACCAGTTGAAATGAAAATAGCTCACATTTAAATATACTTCAGATGTTCGTGTTCAGGGTTCTTTCATGCACGAACATCGATCTGAAACCCGAGTACTAGAAGATCAATAAACCCAGGTTTCGTATGATCTTTACCAGGAACCAGGCCGATATGGTTAATGAATGTCGGCGCAGATATGGTTGAGCGCTTAATGGGATCGTGTCCAACGCGTGCTAAATTTCAGGTCAATGGCAATAATGACTTGAAACTAATGTAGAAATCGTAGGCCTCGTTCTCATTTCCTGATCCTGTTTAACTATTTCATATACTATGTAGGTTAAGGACGACGTTAGCTCATACTTGCGATGTTTAATATTTATCATGTATATTTCTGTCCCATATGCCACGATGTTACCTGGACATTTTTATTTATTTCTCACTGAAGAGTTAATCAGGAATAACGCCATACTTCATTATGGCGTTATTCCTGATTAAGGCCGTGTTCTCACTGGAGATGTAACGGCCGTAGCGCAATACTGAGCAAACATGTGAAAGAGTTGGGCACGGTATCACTAGCGGGAGATATCATCAAAGAGTCAGTGAGCGAAACACACCTTGGAATTGAACGGTCAGTCTCGAATAAGGAGAATGTTGAAAAGCGTATCAACTCAACTCGCAGAACATTGTACTCAATGATGGGTGCTGGCTTACATGGACCCATCACCCTCCTAGTATATCAAGTCACATTTGGAATATATATTGTCTTCATAGGCTCCTTTATGGCCTAGAAGTACTGAAGCTAACACAAGTAGCTATTAATGACGTTGAACAGTTCCGGCGATCAGTTCTTCGACAGTTACAAGCACTTCCTTCAAACACAGAATCGGTATCAGCTTTGAGTTTGCTTGATGTAAGACCAGTCCAAGCTGAACTTGATATCAGGAAACTAATCCTTGTTCGCAACATCCTTTCAGAAAAGAATACTATTGAGCATAAAATAGCGGCCCGGCAAATCGCTATGAAAGACATCAACAGCAACAGCTGGTTCTCTGAGTATCGTAGTATCCTTCACAAAAATGTGTTACCAAGCATATATGAGCTGATTCATAACACTCCTACAAAAGATAAATGAAAATCAAAGGGACAAGACGCAATTAATACTGCAGTCCAAGCACAATGGCACGAAGAATCGCTAATGAAGTCATCTCTGAAGTACTTGTGTATTAACGCATGTGCGGTGGGATCAGTTCACCATTGCTGGAGCTCAGTTTATAATAACGTTAGAGATGCTAGGCGTGCTGCCATAAAACCGAAATTATTAACCGGATTATATACACATTTATCATATAAACAAGCCTTCTAGCCCGTTCCATATTTTTCGATATGAGCACACGTGCCATATTCAACGGAGTATTTTCATAGGCTGTTGGGTGCGCAACCCATTTAAATCGGTCAATTAAAACATCGATGATGTGAGCGCGACGCGTAGGGATTACTCCGCGGTACTGTTTTACTACGATTTTTTACTACGATTTGTCATTCATGAAACGTCATCGCAAAATGTCATCGTTTGACAGTTTATCAGTCGGCAGCGAAGTAACTCCGTCCATAATAGTGATATGAAAAGTGACCTCGTTCCAGATTCTCTATCAAATCGAGCTCGCTTCAATCAGCATAACACGCCGAATACATGCCTGCTTTATCGCGATGCTCCTGAGGATAGGATTAATTTTCTAGTAACCTGCAAAGCGACCGAAAACTGCAGAAAATCCTACATAAATAACATTCAAATCATACTGCAAGACGAAAATCACCCAGACATGATCAAGAACATTATGGGGACTCCTTCACTTGTAGCACAGCTAATTTTAGATCATGAAAATATGAAGTCAGAGCACGGTCTTCAACTATCTCCAAAAAAACTCAACACAAATTGCTAGGATCACCCGTTTTCTCTGCTATGCACTGCTTAGCAATAGAATATGGATCAGCTTTCATCTTCTCCCCCCACCCCCACCCCTACTAACTAGCTTTTAAATGACTGCAATGTACATTTAAGTGTACGATCTGTTAATATGAACTGTCTTTTAAATGCAAGAATTAACAAACAGTTGATGCTAGAACACTATAATAGAACGTACTTTAGTTGCTGTTTTAATTTAAACCTGATCATATTATACTTGATTGCCGACAACGAGCACTAAGGTTGATGCCTCGCGAAAGGGATGTCAGAAGAAAAAGAGGAATATTTACCCTGACGTCAGGGGTTGGAATTACAGATACAACATCAATACGGCGTTATTCCCGATTAACTCTCCACCGAGAACACGGCCTGATATAATTATAGCCGATATATCTGTTTGCTGGCGGAAGATAATCCTGGACTGCACGGTAGCGCTACCTGGCGGAGAGTGAGATAAAATGATGACCGTAGCGTGTTACCCGACGGAAAGTGAGAGAAAATAAATACGATAATGCTACCTTGCAAATTTTGTGGGAATATGGTACGCTCACATAAGGTAGCAATAACGATATATCGGAAGATAAACCGCCGATTTTGTGAGATTAATTTTCTGAAATAAGTGACGTATTTATTCCAGGACAAGAGACATTCCAACGCGAACGTTAGCCGATATACCTGATATTTACCGAAATAATACATCAATATAGTAAGAACATTGACACGAGTCCCAGAATCAACTTCACAACTAAAAAAACTACATTAATTTAACGGAATGAAAAAATCCTGTCTTAAGATTTATTTCGTTTCATTACTTTTAGGCACACACTTTTATTTTCAAAGGTATGTGCGTGAATATTTCGTACTTTCTTATCCGTTTCATGTTGATATTTAAAGTTGCGAAATTAAATTATAGACACCTACCGTACTACAAGTTAATTAATTTATAGGGAAGGACACCATGAAATTTCAAGATTTATTTTGTTTCTTTACATTTGGGTACACGATCTAACCTTCTAAATGTATACAATTTTAACAATTATATTTTAAAGGATATTGGTGCGTATATACATATTTTCTAGCGACGCGGGTAACACGGCTGTTATTTGTCAGTCGAATTCAGGAGATTGCATCGCTGGATGTCTAATTTTGAAGTTCTAAGAATTATATGGGAGTGCCACACGCAACTCCACCCCATCCAACCCACCCCATCCCAGCACCAATTTGACATGTCTCCAAGAAAAGAGCCATTACATATTTGTAGTTTTGGCTTGCACCCCCCCCCACCCCCCACCCCCACCCCCCCCCCCCGTGACTCTTTAAGAGGCAACTGTCGCAAGCACACGTTATATAACGGGTAACCTGATAATATCAAGCCTCATTTTAAAACAATTTTATCTCACTATGCTTAAGAACGCTATCTTAGGTCGTGTTCTCACTAGAAACGTAATGAGGAATATCGCCATACGGAAGTATGGGGTTATTCCTGATTAACCTTCTAGTCTGCAATACCCGCGCCTTAGGCCGCCTTCTCACTGGAGAGTTAATCGGTAATAACGCCATACCTCAGTATTACGTCACGGCGGTTAAGTCTCTAATAAGAACACGGCCTTAGTATCCGGTGGTACAAACGCCCACACATTTGTTTTACACTCGCGTGGCATAAGTCGCTTCTGGCTATAGTATTACGCAATGTAGTGCGCGTTCAAAGGTACACGAATATGGGTTGATCATCGGGTTAACACACATAATAATGCTTTATCGATAACCTGGGCGTGCCCTGATGTTTTTCTTATGAGAGCGTTACCGGAGGTGACCCCTCAACATCGTGGCACTAACGAATACACGATGTTATTATTTTTATTTGAAGTCCTTATGTAATTCAAGTTATGATCATCTGACCATGTTATTTAATTCGTAAGTTGTTTAGCTGCTCATCAAATTAACGCCGTGTCTCCAACGTATTACATTCAGTTATCCCTATACAGTTAAAGGAAACCTCACCGCATCTTTCACCAACTATTCATTTGGTAGAATGTGCCACACATAATCTATCACTGGCATTTCAGTTTTTTCTCATGCCGACAACGAAAGATATCCAGGTTTTATTAACTAAATGTTGATACATTTCTACAGCCTCTGATGGCTGTCATGGCTTACTTCTCAACCAATCAGAATAAACTAGCGTTTCTGCCTCGGTATGCGCTCTCAGTCATAGAGGTGCCATCCATACTTTGGCCACGCGGTGTAAAAGCAACTATACAGGCAAATTGTCGAATGTTTTAAAGCTAATTTTACTGGAAGTTCTTGATGCCATAGGCATCATCATCATCATCATCATCATCATCATCATCATCAGCAGCAGCAGCAGCAGCAGCAGCAGCAACATCATCACCACCTCTACCACAATAATCATCATCATCATCATGATTTTACGAGGTATAAGTCACTGTCCTGTTATTGCTTCAGTGTTTTATTTATATAGTATGGCTTGCTCATCCCAATTCAAAATTTATTTCTTTGAAGTAGATATCTAGTTTGTTTTCGGACGATTCGACTTAAGCCATTAGGTTCTGCTTGTGGAAATGCTGTAGTATGTCGCGTACACGCATGGCCACCCTCAGTTACATGTTTACTTGTGGAGGCCGTAGTTGGTGTCATAGCTGGTGTTATCTTGTTATGTGTTAATCGCTATCAGAGGTTCCTTTTTGCGCCAGTGCCACGTCATGGTATCCACAATATATGGCCGTGGAAAAGCAGTGACATACCGAGTCGACACGTTAGAGAGTTCAATCTTACCATGTCTGAACGAGATTCTGAATCCACAAATGCGCTACACTAGTGTCTCTTCAGGCTGCCGAAAAATACGGACATGGAAAACAGAGACCTATCAACCGTTAATTCATGACTCCATTCCCTCAATCAATCAGATGGCGTCATATTACACTACAGGACGTGTAGGATGACGTCATATTCATGACGTCATGAATGATTCGAAATAGTCCGTCTTTAGCTCATAATAGTCAGATAAGTTGTACGAATTGCATGTCTTTACCACTTAATAAACATTCTGTTGAAAATTTTGAAACTAATTTGACTTAGCGTTGTTGCTGTCTTAGGGAGCAACAGCACCCAGTCAAAATAGTTTCAAAATATCCAACAGGTTCTCCATATAGTTTTCTGGAAATTGATAGTCAACATGTTCAGGGATCGATCCCAACACGAGCGAAGTGTGAGAGGAGATTAACCAGGGATGGGCAGGACATAACTAAAGCTGGAAAGGCCCATTGGAATCGCTATTGAGCACGTTCTTGCCTATGCACTCCAGGATCAGAGCACTGTATTTGCAAAAATGCAGTAAGACTTTGTGATGGTCAGGTATACGTATGTCCAGTTCAGTAAAATTCAAATGTTCTTTCCTTGAAGTAGATATCTAGTTTGTGCTTGAAAAATTCGACTGGTGTCACTTCGGCCATGGCGATGGCAATGAATTTCACGGCGGTCTCACTCTATTAGTAAAGAATTGCTTACGAATATCTTTGTAGCTGCGTTTTATGTTGAGCTTGAACCTATGACCTCTGGTCTGTGTAATACTGGACGGTCGGGAAACGTACTCTTTATCAATCTTATATAGATCCCTGATGAGCTTAAACGTTTCTATTAAATCTCCACGCAACCGTCTATATTTCAGTGACATTAGATTTAAGGCGTTATGTGTTTCCGCGTAGCCGTGCTCTCTATTTTGCGTGCTGAGCTTTGAGCTTGGCTTTGAGCTGTGTGTAAAAGATGTGATTGCCTTATCAATCTTACTGAGCATATCTAGAGTTGGAGTATTCAAGAATAGGTCTAACTAGTATTGGGGATTGGTACTATCTTTGTGATCGATGGTTGACCATAACAGGTTCTCATTTTTTACCCATTTTGAATGCAGTAATTATAGCATGTTCAAGGATAATTACTCCTTTCAAACCAAGTCGCATGAATGACAGATTCTTAATAATTTAAGAAATAATATGTTGAATATTTTGAAACTAATTTGACTGGCAGCTGTTGCTGCCTTAGGCAGCAACAACTTCCAGTCAAATAAGTTTCAAAATATTCAACATGTTATTGGTATGGTGGCTTTGAAATTGACATTCTATTTCAGTGTTGAAAGAATTAATGTCTTAGACTAAGGATTAATACGATATAGTTGTAACCATTAAATTTACCAGTAAATTCTTTTCTAAAAAGTATATGTTTTCTAGCTTGGCCCGTTATCATATATTAATAAAATCAATTTTCAACCAACCAACATCGATTTCTGAAATCATGATCGATCAGTTGGTTGAACATGCACATCAATCAATCATCGATCAACTCGATTAATCGGAACAACGCTAGGTCTAACTAGTGACTTGTACAAGAGCCTGACATTAGATGGATCAATGTTGGTCAATGTTCTCTTGATTGGTCATATGTTGTTGTTCGTCGTGGATAGGTATGATCTTACCTATATGTATATCAAAAGAGAGGTTTCTTGTAACATACGTCTTTTTCTACCTCTGATGTTGATACACGATGCATATCAGGTGGATCAGGTATATAGTCTTTAGTTTGAGGGTTATTCCTCCCGAAATGTAGGACATGCGTTTTACCTATGTTGAATCATGATAGCATAGTTATCATGTCTACGACGACTTACATACCTTCTCTATGATGTCTTGAATCTTACTGGTAGCTGGGTTACCATATATCTTTATGTCATCTACAAATAATTTGCAGGAGTCGGTCTGCTAGTTCATTTATATATCTCAGAAAAAGCATAGGTCCCAGGAAATTTCCTCGTGGCACCCCGCTAAATACCTCTATACAGTCTGATGTTGCGTCATTGATCCTTACTCTCTATCGTATGTACATAGGTATTTTCCTATCCATCTTATGAAACTGTCGCCAATAGCATAGCTTCTCAGTTTTGTTTGCAGTTGTTGATGTTGTTCAGCATAGAATGCTTTTTAGCTGTTATATCTTCGAGGTATTGTAGTAGTTGAGTTTTCCATGATCTATTATGTTGGAATCCATGCTGGCACTTGGTAAATAGAGTATCTGTTGCAGAAAATCGGCAATGCTGTCAGATAGAAATGACTCTAGTGCTTTACACACGCTAGAGGTAAGACTGATTGCTCTGCTGTTGCTTGGGTCTGCTTGCTGCCTTTTTGTATGCAACATTCAATAGACCTTTTCACTTTATCCACCCATCATATGACGTCATAATCAACAACATGGCGTTTTGAATGACATCATGATGAGTGACGTCATTATGACGTCATGAATCACGTAGATAAGTACGTTACGAACGCATATTTGAAGGCGGGCTATGCGTTGTTGTACGAATTTTATGTCTTTACTATTTAATACATATTCTGTTGAATGTTTTGAAACTAATTTGACTGGGGGCTATTGCTGCCATGGGCAGCAACAGCACCCAGTCAAATTAGTTACAAACTATTCAGCAGCTTGCCTCTGGAGGTTTCAGGAAATTGATAGTTAGGGCATTCGGGGATCGATCAATCCCAACACGGCGAAGTGTGGGTGGAGCTTATCTAGAGGTGGGCGTGGCATGGGAAAAACTGGAAAGGTCCATTGTCCAGATGTTGTCCAGATGTCAGGTAATACGTCTTCTTCTAGAGACCATGTATACTATGGGGCGTGGTATTGTTACGTCATGACGCGCGTCACTTGTGCTGGACTTCGGTGTAGTGATAGTCAACGCAGCGTGAACGACCGTATTCTAATTGGCCAATATAAAGCGACTTTCCCACGCTACAAAAACAATACAATGAAAATACTTCGCTGTACCAATAACCAGGTACATATTGTTAATAGGGATTGGGAGAAGTTATTGTTCTGGTTGTCAGGCCCTGATTCCAGGTCCCATTCACGCCATATCTAGCCTTGTTTTATTTCGGTCTAGTGTTGGTAAATTCCCCAGTTTTTTACACCCGTACCCATTTATGCTCCAGTGTGGTTGAGAGGCAATGAGGAGTGCCTAAGTCCCCTGCGATCGTCAGCTCGCCTACCAGAGACGCGATCCCGGAATCGCTGGGTTTGCGACTCGGTGCGATACCGCCGGCGTTAACGCCACGATAGGGAATGGGCTAAAAGCCTATGTTAACACGTTGCGAAGCGTATACATTGTATCGTATCATTCAACGCAGGAACGAACAGGTGGTATTTGACATGTTTCAGTTTATTATGCAATTAAGCGGCTATCAGAAATATAATTCACATCGATAATATCCGTATTTGAAATATGCGTGCGGTAGACGACTACAAAAACAACAGGACGCGTTAAATATGAGCTATTAACACTCAGATCAAACCTTCGTACACATAAATGTTACTCCATTTATTTGTTTCCGATGGAATATTTCGATTGCTGTATTTAATGCTAAATGACACTTCACAAAGGAAACATGTTTTCATACCAAGGTTGCTATGTACGTTCCAGTACAGCTAAACTAACTTAAAGGTGGATATTCACAAGAGAATGCTTTCAAATAAAACTGATAAAATGATAAACATTTAGCGGTCTAAAGAGATAGGTAGAGATGTAATGAAAATAGATACGGCTTAACATATGATGATTTAATTACGTAAAAATTAATATAATTTCTTTTAAGTCGTGAACTTGAATTAGAGACACGGGTCTCTAATTCAACTTCGTAGATTTATTTCGCGTTGTGACGTTAAAGGTGCATATTCACAGCAGAATGTTTCAAAATTAAATTGTAAAACTTATATACATTTAGAGGCTTAATTTGTGTGCCTAGAAACGAAATAAATTTTAGCATGTGATGATTTCATTACGTATAAATTAATATAATTTTTCAAATTGTCAAATTGAAATAGAGGCACGAGTCCCTCACTGAAATTCACAAATAAACCTACGAAATTTATTTATCTCGAATGAAATCATCATATGTTAAGATTTATTTCGTTTCATTACATTGAGGTACATAATTTAAGTCTCTAAAATTATAAAATTTCAACAATTTTATTTTCAAGCATTTGGTGTGAATATGCACCTTTAAGGTACGTTGAATGTCGTACAAATTGGACCGCTATAAGTATAATATTTAAACAATTTTATTTTCACACATTCTAATGCGAATGTGCAACTTTTAGCATGTTTCCAAAGCAAAATAAAACTAATGTTAGATATTTTTAAGCACAATTGGGTTGGGAGTCCCTGCTTCCTAAGAAAGCAATGTCTTCCACTCCAATTAATGTTCAAAATATTCAGCAGAACTGTTTTAGTTTTTGGAGACAGACTAGTATATCTGTGAGATGTACTGCATGGTAATATGTGTGCGTGCGTGCGTGCGTGCGTGCGTGCGTACGTACGTGCGTACGTGCGTGCGTGCGTGCGTGCGTGCGTGCGTGCGTGCGTGCGTGCGTGCGTGCGTGCGTACGTACGTAGTGCGTGCGTAGTGAGTGCGTAGTGCGTGCGTAGTGCGTGCGTGTGTGGTGTGTGTGTGTGTGTCTGTATGTATGTATGTATGTAAGTATGTGTGTATGTTGCACGGAGTAGAAATCGCATTTCCTCGTACTGGTTTGGAGGATCTGAGCAAAATATACGTCCTTTGTTTAACCGCTGAATGCCAAAAGTTTGTTTACGAAAATTAAAAAATTTCGCTATTGAATGCCCATTTGCAAGCCAAGATGAAACTAATTTTTGAAAATTTACCACTGGAATGGCTGGCTCGGTTACCGAGCCAGCCATTCCAGTGGTAAATTTTCAAAAACATTCGTCTCGTGGCCTACTAATGGACATTCTTCAAGACCACTGCAGAGGCCGGTTTTGGCCAAAAGGTTAAGATAGATGACTACGTGGTATAATTTTGTAGTCAAGAGCCAATTGCGTTTGTTTACCATTCCATGGCTAAGCTGGCCATACACGACATCTGCTGCGTTCTTGAGGAATGTCTATTTGCAGGCTATGAGAAATCTTCTTTCAAAATTCACCATGTGTTTAATTGAATGACTGCATCGATAATAAACTCAGCCATTCCCATGGTAATTGTGGGATTTTTTTTTATCCTATTGTCTAATAAATTAAAACTCGGTAAGAAAACTAATTTTTTTAAAGATTCTTGACAAAAATTAGAAATTAAAAGCAGCAACAGTTTTAAAAGATTCAACAGCATAAAATGGCATTTCAACAAATAGTTTGTTCCGAATTTACTGTTCCTTGCGTAAGATTTGCCCTGATAGGAAACAATACCAGATGATATGTATTACCCAAAATGTGGGGCATAACTTCTAAGACAGTAAAATATCCAAAAACTACCTAGAGGAATGGTGTAACATCAATTAAGACAGGTTGGTATAGGGTCATCCCCCAGAAAATTTGGAAATCAATGGATACATTCAGAGGTAATATCCTGCATTTCTGGAGTTGGTGAGACCAGAGCTTGCACCCATATCATTTGGACAGATGTGCCTGAGGTCCCGGGAAATGCGATGGGAATTTTGAAATCTACGGATACGCTTGATGGGCACTTAGCGAGCGTCTGCGTTAGGCCCCACTGTTAGTTACCTGGCGGCGTGGACTTCCAGATGCTTTTAACGATATCCTGCATGTCTGTAGTCGATGTGTCTTGGGATAGCGTTTCGTGGCAGTGGTTGAGTTACGTTTTAGCTATGACTCGCCCATCCCTCGTTAAGCTCCACCCACGATTTGTCCGTGTTGGGACCGATCGATCCATGCACTCCCTGAACCCCATTTCACAGAAAACTATACAGACAAGCTGTTGAATGTTTTGAAACTAATTTGACTGGAACAGCACCCAGTTAAATTAGTTTCAAAATAGTCAACTGAATGTTTCTTAAGTAGTAAAGACATGCAATTCGCACACGTTGACGTACTTGAATATGACGTCACAGGATTTATCGAAAGACTGGATTCATCTGTCGGCGACCTGGGCGGCCCCCTCTCCCGATAACATCTACATGCGATGTGTTACGACACCATACTGAAAGGATGGTCTCATTTGCATGTGTCCTGATAACGCAGCTTACAGCGTCCATACAGAAAGTATCTGAAACGGTATCGGCCAAGCATCGGCCCAGCAAGCTGCGTTATCTGGGTATTATATACTGATTACGAATATCCAGAGCTAGCATTTCACTTAAAATTCTCGCGTCCCATTAAATATAGACCCACTTGCACAAGATATGAGATGTCTGCTGATTTCTGTTCAATTTACCCAGTATGCTATGCTACCCAGCATGCAACGCTACCCAGTATGCAATTTTCTGACTCCATAATTCTTGTAACTATTGGACGCCATATTCGTTTAGTCTATTGTCTGTATAGATCAGGATTTCTCGAACAAAACCAACCCGCCGCCAACAGCGTCCGGTCAAATTAGTTTCAAAATATTCAACAGATATGTTTATCAAGGAGTAAAGACACACCATTTGTACAACCGGACGGACTATTAAGCATTTAACACCTTTTGTGTCAACTTAACCCTTTAATGGTCAAACTGACCTAAAAACACATCTGTAGTGGTCTTGAGACAGGACTATTTGAAGAAAAAAAGTATATATTTTTAATATTTCCACAGGAATGACTGGCTCGGCTACCGGTGGTAAATTTTCAAAAGCACTCGTTCCTCGGCCTGCTGGTAAGACACAGGCTAAGCAAAAACTTAAATTTTCCTTTACCACAATCGCTTAGATGGTCAAGCCGGCAAAACAAATTCATTGTTAAATTTACAAAAATAGTCTTCTAAAATTAAAATATCTTGAAAAATATTGACCTTCAAAATGTTTAATTGATATATCAAGTAGTATTTTTTAGCTTTAGGCGGCGCTGTTGACACAATAGTCGCTAAGAAGTAATGCACTATGACACCGGCCTACACGTCACGTAGTTGCTTATTAAGTTTATAGATAAACTGCAATCCTACAATACATTACATAACCTCCCTTTTATTACTCTATTCAGAAGTGGTTTGATATAAATCGATGATTAATTTATGTCGATATTGTCAAGTTCCCGTCGAGTTCGTACAATTCATTTTTATTTGTGTACTAACAGGGTATACAAGACATTGCTGTAACCATGGAAATGCTTCACCGGTCCACGCACTATCGTTGTGTACATAATTGCGCAATACCCCCATGTGCTCGTTAACGATACAGCGAGTGTTAATTGTGCAGGGGCAGTACCCTGATAACGCCGCTTGCTGGGCCGATGCTGGCCGATACCGGGCAAGTATCGACGCGGTATCGGCCCAACATAGGCCCAGCATTGGCACAGTATCGGCTCAGTAAGCTGTGTTATCTGGGTACTGCTCATAAATAAGTTAACACGTTTCCAAAATTAAAATAAAAACAATTTCGGTAGTACAATTTTGAACGCGATATAGGAAATGTTCTGTTGAATGTTTTGGCTTAGCCAGCAATGCCGTCCAGTCTAATTATTTTCAAAATAATCAACAGAACGTTTTATTTTGTTTTGGAAACGTAATATTGTATGTCTTTACCATTTAATAAACATTCTGTTGAATACTTTGAAAGTAATTTGACTGGACAGCAACAGCACCCAGTCAAATTAGATTCAAAATATTCAACCGCTTACCTATATACTTTTCTGGAAATTGTGATTCAGTGTGTTCAGGGATCGATCGATCCCAACCGAGCGAGGTGTGAGATGGGCGGGGTAAATCTAAAACTAGATTCCTCTATTATGTACGATATTAAGATCGATTGTGCTCACCGTATAGGCAGACGCCCACAGTCTGGTGACAGTCGACCTCGAGCAATCGTCGCGAAATTCACTTTATTTAAGGACAAAGAATACGTTTTATATAATGCTACAAGAATGTTACGTGATAAACCGTTTCAAGTTCACGAGCAGTTCCCCCCAGAATTTGAAGCTAGACGACGGCCGTTGTACTCCGTTAAGCGTGAAGCATTAAGACGAGGAGAGAAGGTTTCTCTGGTAAGAGACCGCCTATATATTAACAATCGACTTTATAATGCAGGCGAAGACACATGGAGAAATAATATTGATACTCATGAACACGAACGGTATCGGCAGCAACCCAATGTTCATCGGGCGCTAACAACACAATCATCAGCAGGCCCACATTACACACGCTCACCAACCTCGTACCATCAGCAGCAACAGCACCAACACCAACAGCACCCGCAACAACAACAACACCAGCAGATGCTGCAGCAACAACAACAACAGCCGCAGCAACAACAACAGGGACAGTGGCAGCAGCAGCAACAACAACAACAACAACAACCACCACCATCTCGGCAGCAGCAACAGAAGCAGCAGCAGCAGCAGCAGCAACAACAACAACAACAACAACAACAACAACACCAGCAGATGCTGCAGCAACAACAACAACAACAACAGCCGCAGCAACAACAACAGCAACAACAACAACAACAACAACCATCTCGGCAGCAGCAACAGCAGCAGCAGCAGCAGCAGCAGCAGCAGCAGCAACAACAACAACAACAACAACAACCCGAGTTTATAACAAACGCATTCGACCGAACTCAAAATCAACCCCCATGGTGGGAAAAACACATATTAGGACACAACCTTTATGGGGAAAATGTTGTCGAAAATATACCAATAGAACAGGGACATGTGATAAACGAACGGCAACAACAGCACGTGTACCATATGAACATAATGGATGGACTTAACAATCGACAGCTTTTGGAGACCGAGAACCGCTCACAATGGCCGCCCCTCCCAAATGGAAACGCGAAACAACAGACTGCATGGGCGCATCGGTTTCCCACCCTGCAATCTCAGCGGGACCCATAATACACCACCCAAACAAGCTGAAGAACATCGTTGCTTTAACAAAGTCTTCACCATATTTTTGCAACCGTGGTATAATGTTCAATCATAGCACGTCGAACAACAACGACGACGACGACGACGACGACGACGACGACGACGACTACGACGACGACAACGACGACAACAACAACAACAACAACAACAACAACAACAGCAACAACAACAACAACAACAACAACTACAACAATGCTACGTTTACACCTGAATCCAATTGGGATAAAATTACTGTACGTTATTACAAAGAAAATGATCGCAATATTAAGAATAATTACAATAGAACTACAGACGAGAGTGACAATTATTACAATATTAATTACTGTAACAGCACTACTGATACGACAACTACTGCTGCTAGAGCTTATGCCGATACTACTGTTAATGCCAATGATGCTGCCACTGCCACTGCCACAGCCACGGCTACGGCTACGGCTACGGCTACGGCTACGGCTACGGCTACGGCTACGGCTACGGCTACGGCTACCACTACCGTTAACGATGCTGCTACTGTTACTAATACTATTACTGCTAATACTGCTACTACTGCTACCGTTACTGCCGAGGCTACTACAATTCCTAGTATTAGGGATACAATAACTACTGGTAATGTTAATAATGCGACTGCTAGGGATAATAATAATAATAATAATAATAATAATAATAATAATAATAATAATAATAATAATGATTTCACTGCTATATCCCATACAATTAATAGCTATTCAGATATTCTGAATCCATTGTGCTCCGTATAGCATTGTGGAATGCTAATGGACTTGTAACATCGAGACATAGCAAAATTCAATCTGCTCTGTTTCAAGAATTAAAAATCGAATGTGATATCATTTTAGGTACAGAATTTTGGGGATCTGAATTAGTAGATATGCATGTAGAACATTTTAATCACATCGAGTTGAACAGAAAACGAAATAAGCGCGCAAAAATGGACTCATGCGGATTGATATTTTACTATAAATCTTGTATTGAGAAGAAATTTCACTAGTACAGAAGGAATGTGATGATATTAAATGGATTAAACTAGATAAGCAATACTTCAACCTCAATAGTAATTTGTATTTATGTGTGTGCTATGACCTTCCAGATGGTTCGCCTAGAATTGGACAAGTGGTTCATGATGTTTTTGACAGGCTTCTTTTTTTCGGTAAGACTTTGTAAATAAGAAACGTGATGTTGAAAATAATTGTACGTTTATAACATGTGGCGATTTTAATGCTAAAACTAAACTCCTGCCAGACTTTGTTGAAAATGATATTTCCCGCTATTTAGCTCTTGATGGAGAATATGTGGAAGATATAAATATAAAACGATTTTCTAAAGATACTGGTAGGGCAAATGAAAATGGACATAAATTATTACATTTTTGTAAAGGCTCGGGTATGCGGATTGTTAATGGTAGGGTGGGGAGTGATTACGGGGTTGGGGAAATAACATGCGTAACAGCAAGGGGAGAAAGCCTGATAGACTACTTCTTGTGCTCTATGCAAAACTTAGGCATGATAAAAGACCTTAAAGTTGAAACCCCGAACGAATTATCAGACCACAGTGTGGTTAAGTGTGAAATCAATGTAAATACTGTAGCGACCTACAGGAACCCGATCAAACTACGCGATGCAATTTTAGACAGAAAATACAGCTGGAAACCCGATTTGGAAGACGAATTTAGAAAGAATTTGTCAGCCGAGTGCGTACAAAATTTACTCAAAGATATGACCACGATTTTAATTGACCCACTCAATATAAGTGAAATTACCATTGCAGAGGGTTGTTGATAAATTCACCAAAGCAATAAAAACGGCAGCTGATAAACAATTCCTAGTTAATAAATATCTGGATAACACATTTCGTAATAGAAAAAGGTTAGTTTTCAAGTATTCAATAGAATGTGAGGAAAAGCGAACGCATTTTTTTCAGGCACTTAATAGGTACCGGAAAGAAAAGTCTGAAATGTCACGGACTAACATGATAAAATCAAGAACCGAGTTTAAGTGGTCTGTTAAAATGAACAATATAAAACAATCTGGAATTTTAACCAGGAATCTACTTAACGCGCAGTATAAAGATAGTAAACAATACTGGAAAATTTTGAAATCCGGTAAGAAGATTAGTAAAATAAACATAGATCTCGATGATTTCGTCGACTTTTTCAAACAGGTAAATAATCCTACCGGCGATTTCTACCAAGCTGAGCCTCATATAATTAACTACGTCCAGGAAGAACTAAGGACGAACAACATTAGTACCGTTGATGAGTTAAACACGACGATAACCGATACCGAGATTAGAAAGGCAGTATGTCAATTAAACAATTGTAAGAGCGCCGGAGCTGACATGTTGATAAGCGAATTTTTCAAATATGCTGTAAACGAACTTTTGCCTTTTATAAATTTACTGTTCAATAGTATTTTTAGTATCGGGTGTTTTCCTAAAATATGGTCGGAAGGCATTTTAGTCCCTCTGCACAAAAAGGGAAATACCATGGATGTTAAGAATTACAGAGGGATAACGCTATTAAGTACACCGGGTAAATTATTTACAAAGATTCTGAACAATAGGTTAAATACATGGGCGGAATTAAACGGTAAATACGTAGAAGCGCAGGCAGGTTTTAGGACCGGTATGGGTACCGTAGATAATATATATGTCCTAAGTGGTGTAATTTCTCACTTGTTAAATAAAGGGAGGAAGTTGTACTGTGTCTTTGTCGATTAAACAAAGGCGTTTGACTACTGTTTATGGTATAAATTGTTAAAAATAGGTGTTAAGGGAAACATGATAAATATTATTATGTCAATGTACAATGACGTAAAAACTCGAGTTAGAGTAAATTCTACCGTAAAGCAAAGTACCCCAAATTGTATTATATATGGGGAGTTGGTGAGGGTGCCTCTGTACCTGATGAGAGAAGTAAGAATTTTAAAATATTGGTTCAAGATCCTGGAATCTGACGATCACAAATTAGTAAAATGTCTGTATAAAGCAATGTATAATGACTGGTTTAATAATAATTACTGTAATAACTGGGTCATAAACTTCGAGATTTGTTATGTACTCGCGGATTTAATTATGTATGGGAAACGCGAGGCGAGGATCTCGATAGGGGACATTTTATTATTCTGTACAAGCAAAGGGCTATGGATAATTTCACCCAAGAATGGAAGGGGCAATTAGAAAATAGAAGTAAATGTAGGTTATATAAACATATTTCGCTGGATTTATCATATACACATTATTTAGACAAAGTTAGAAATGCCAAACACAGACAGGCGTTGTGCCAGCTTCGAACGGGTTCGCATAAGTTACATGTAGAAATGGGTTGATGGCATAAGCCTTTAGCAACACCGTTGATTGAGAGAATATGCTCCTCATGCGACGTTCTGGAAGACGAGTACCATTTTATTTTAGTTTGCCCACTATATCAAGAATATCGAAAGAAAAGTATGAAACCCTACTACTGGAAACACCCAAGTGTTTATAAATTGACCGAATTATTAATTTCCACAAATGATCAGGTTCTGAAGGGACACGCGGCATTTACTTACAACGCATTTTTGAAGCGGGCTGAACTCGTAGAATGAGTTCTTCCTCAGCAAGACACCGTAGTCTCCCTAAATTATATACATAATGGTGCTCGGTAATAGGTTGATTGCGCAATTTTGGTGAAAATCTTACATTTTAGGAAGCGGTCATCGGAAACTGTCAAAACACATTTGCACATTTATCAAACTTTGCTACAAGAAGTATGTGGTCGTAAGCTCTCAAATAGGTTCACAATCAACGTTGTTCGGTAAATATCTTGCTATGCTGAATCTGAGGGTCCTATGTCCCGGGTGAGCGTTAGGCCATTTGTTTTATCCTAGATATGATATGATATGATTTTTTTTTAGCATTTTTGCCGGTTTAGGCAAATCATCATAAATTACGCGAGACAATCAATACAACTTACAGTAATTAAAGGTGCATGCTCGCGCCAGAATGCTTGAGAATGGAATTGTTGAGATTATGTGCTTTTGGGGGCTTGGATTGTGTGCCTCGATGTAGTGGGGCGGGGTGAGTCATGGCGCATGATGATTTGATTCCATATAAATACATTTCGTAAGGTTAGTTGTGAATTTGGATGGGAGACTCATGCCTCTAATTCAATTTGGCAGCTTAAAGAAATTATATTAATTAATATGCGTGGTCAAGTCATCACGTGCTGGGATTTATTTCGTTTCATTGCATCTGGGTGCGCAGTTTAGGACTCTAGGAGCATGTCGTTTTAGCAGTTTTATTTTCGGGCATTCAGCTCTGGATATGCACCTTTAAGATCTACACACACACGCACGCACGCACGCACGCACGCACGCACGCACGCACGCACGCATATATATATATATATATATATATATATATATATATATATATATATATATATATATATATATATATATATATATGATAAAATGGACCCTTCCAAGTATATCCCTTGATATTATGACATCATAATCAACTACGTGATCTGTAAGATGACGTCAGAATCATGACGCCATGAATGCCTCGATATAGTCAGTCTTAAACGATTAATAGTCTGACACGTACGAATTCACCTTTCCAAAGTATCCATTCGTCATCTGACCTAGTATGACGTCATAATCAGTTCCGCGCGTGTATGATGACGTCACAATCATTACGTCACAAAGGGTTCCATATAGACAGTCATCAAATCTCAAAGAGTCTGACACGTTGTATAAATTGTATGTCTTTGTAATTCTTTGCTATTTAATAGACATGCTGTTGGATGATTTGAGGCTGGTTAGGCAGCACCGGCGCCCAGTTAACTTAGCCTCAAGGTACCCAACAGCTCATCTGTATAGCTTTCTGGAAATAGATAATCAGGCATAATCTATTGTATAGTTTACATGTTTCGACTTTAGGGGTAATCAATGCATTTATTAATTTATTGTTTATGAACGTATATAATGGCTGACCGTCATTGTAGGTTTATACTCTGTACATTCAAGGGCCTATGGCCTAATGTGGAATCAATAAATCAAATCATATTATCACGTGTGTGGTTTGTTGTTGCAAGGCTTCTGCGTGGCGTTATTTGTTGCGTAATCGGGATATCATTTACTATTCTCAAATTGTAACGTACGGTTAGAGCGAACATCAGACAGCTATGCATAGCGTTCATTACTATGCTATTTTCGTTCAGTTTCCCAAATAGAAACGTTTTGCCATTCGTTACAAGCAATTCATGATTCTAGGAGAATGGATCATTTGAGTTCAAATATGTGGAGCCGCCTTAGAGAAAATGCACGCGCGTGTTTGCGTCCTTCAGTGGGCGCGTGCGTGCGTGCGTGCGTGCGTGTGTGTGTGGGTGCGTGTATGCGTGCGTCCTTACCTACCAGCGTTCGGACCTGCGTACGTGTGTGCGTGCGTCCCTACGTGCGTGCGTGCGTCACTAATAAAGTGATTAAATTGAAATGATGTTGAAACAGTTATAGCTGCTGGTATTCGCTTGGGTTACTGAACGCCCTTAATATATCCCTTTCAGACAGAACATGCACAATGATATATTCTCAAAGGTGCATATTCACAGCAGAATGGTTCAAAATATAATTCTTAAAATTATATACTTTTAGAGGCTTAAATTGTGTGCTTAGATGTAATGAAACGAAATCAATCTTAGCCTATGATGATTTCATTACGTCTAAATTAATATAATTTTTTAAGTTGCCAAATTTAATTAGAGGCACAAGTCCCTAATTCAAATTCTCAACTAAACCTACGAAATGTATTTATATGGAATGAAATCATCATATGTTGATATTTATTTCGTTGATGTACACAAGTAAAGCCTCTAAAAGTATATAATTTCAACAATTTTATTTTCAAACATTTTGGTGCGAATATGCACCTTTAATCGAGTTCACGACTAGGACAACGCGTTAACTCCACCCCACCCACCCTTGTGTCAACAGCGCATCAAAGCGCTCTAAATGTTACTCAAATTAACTCAAGATCTTTCACGAAAATTATAATTTTTCACACCAAGAGAAGACTATTTTTGTAAATTTACCACTAACATTTACCAGACTAGCTTTGTGTTGTAATGCACATGGACATTCCCCACCAAAGACCGCTGCTGGTGACGTTTTTGGGCCGGGTTCACTATCATATGAAGAATAGTACAAATTCAGTTTTTGCATAGCCAGTGTTCGGAGAGAATCCTATTCTTGAATATGTACCACTGGAATGACTGGCTCGGTTACCGAGCCAGTCATTCTAGTGGTAAATATTTAAAAATGGGGTTCTGTTGACCTGCAGGTGAACATTCTTCAAGACCACAGTAGATGTAGTTTTTGGCCAACTCCGCTATTTATGGGTTAAGTTGACGCAAAAAGGGGCTGGTAAAGGGAAGTCAAAGAAAGTGCCGATTTTCATATATTGGTCTCAAATGCATGCCCACGGCAAATCAAAGTTAAATAATAAAGTGTAGCTCTCCGGTTATAAAATTGGTAAATAAACGGATTTTCTAATAAATTCATCGATTTT
The DNA here is from genome assembly GCA_034401795.1 of Chaetoderma sp. LZ-2023a. Classification (NCBI taxonomy): domain Eukaryota; kingdom Metazoa; phylum Mollusca; class Caudofoveata; order Chaetodermatida; family Chaetodermatidae; genus Chaetoderma; species Chaetoderma sp. LZ-2023a. The sequence goes on from CM067365.1 coordinate 64,824,300, forward strand.
CAAACATAATAATGGCTAATTTGAGTACTCGCAATCAAACGTCATCAGGCGATTTGTGCAATCCCATCTGTCATAATTATCAGAGACGAGGCAATTTTCTTCTCCGCGCCTAAGCCAGACCACTTTTCAGGATAATTCCCGATAATTGCGAGACTAATGATATATCGTCGAACAGGAGGAAGAACGTCTGTATCGAAGGATAGAAGGGTTTTGTTCAGAAAGCTAAATGCGTAGTAACTATTTGTCACGTGGTATTGCATATATGTTGAGTCTTTTTAAAAACCTTTTAAAGGTGTATATTCACAGCATAATGCTTCAAAATAAAATTGTTAAAATTATATACTCTTAGAGGCTTAAATTGTGTGCCTCGATGTAATTAAATGAAACAAATCTTAGATATGATGATTTCATTACCTATAAATTAGCATAATTTTTAAGTTGTCAAACTAAATTAGAGGCACGAATCCCTAATTCAAATTCGCAACTAAACCTACGAAATGTACTTCTATCGAATGAAATCATCATATGTTAAGATTTATTTCGTTTCATTGCACTGAGGGACAAAATTAAAGCCTCTAATTTCAACAATTTTATTTTTAAGCATTTTAGTGTGAATATGTACCTTTAATAGTTTTCTGGCATATTCAATTGTGTGGAATTTTTGGTAAACTGTTGACAGCAATCAAATCTACATATAATTAGAAATCCTAAACGAATTGGCGCTATCTTTTGCCATTTTAAAATATACTCTCCGCAATAACAGCAACACATGGGTAGAAAACAACATAACTTTGTGAGAAAAACGTCTAGCATGTTGTATACCAAATTAACCGGTGCATTGCAAATAGTCATTTGAATTGTCAATGATTCTGGACATGTAAAAAATAACAGTCTTTTGATGATACGATTTGCTCTTAGTTTACGGTGAAATAAACACTAGAAAAATTGGATACGCAATAGAAAATGTCCATTTGCAGACCAAGAGAAAACCATGTTTTAAAATTTACCACTGGAATGACTGGCTCGGTTATCGAGCCTGTCATTCTAGTAGTGAATTTTCAAAAAATAGTCTTCTCTTGGTCTGCAAATGGACATTTCTCAAGACCACTGGAGAAACTGTTTTTGGCTGATATGATTGTTAAATTGTTAAAGTGTTAAAGGTGCATATATATATATATATATATATATATATATATATATATATATATATATATATATATATGCAAAAATTCCTGAAAATTAATTTGTTACAATTTTAGATTTTTTTTAGATATTCCTAAATGTGATGAAACGAAATAAATCTTAGCATATGATCCTATCATTCCGTACAAATTATTATAATTCTTTTAGTTATGAATTTGAAATATGGACTCGTGCCTCTAATTCAATGTCACAACTTACAAAATTATATCAATTTATACGTGATCAAATCATAATAGGTTAATATTTATATAGTTTCTTTACATAGTGCCACACAATTTGAAGCTTCCAAAAGTATACAATGTTAACAATTTTATTTGTCAAGCATTCTGCTGCGAATACGGACCTTTAATTCCAGCGCTTGCATAATAAATAAGACTTCATTATAACTGCCAACAGTACATCAGCTAAATGCATAGACAGTGCCAAATCCCCTAATCGCAATGTCCCTGTACGACCCGGATATAAATCGCTTGTCAGTCATGAGGTAAGACCAATTACTGGGCTTCGCATTGTTGCACTAAGGGCGCCTTTCAATTTTATCCATTCATCATATGACGTCATAATCAACTACGTGACGTGTATGAAGACATCATAATCATGACGTCATGAATGATTCGAAATAGTCCGTCTTAACGCTTAACAGTCCAACACGTTGTACGAAGTGTATGTCTTTGCTATATAATAAACATGCTGTTGAATATTGTGAAACTGAATAACACGAGCGAGGTGTGGGTGGAGCTTAGCCTGAGATGGGCAGGGCATTGCTAAAACGGGAAAAGTCCATCGTTGCACCAGTAAAGGAATGCGAAACTTTGGCTCAAACATAATTTATTTTGTTTAATGAGAGCACAGTAAGACATAGGTCTTATGCACCTGTCTCACACACATACAAATCGAAAATTTCGTGAACAAATTTGAGTGTTAAAGGGTTAAAACCAACTGCTATTTATACAAGCTTCCGGATAATGCTCACTTATTCACTAGTCAGTCTAAATCAATTAAATTATGTCATAAACCTGAGTGTATGCAGAAAACAATACGAACTCCGGAAAACAAACTCGGATGTATGTTAGATCTTCTTGAATGATAACCTCGGTGTGACGAACGATCTCATTTCCTTCAAAAGTCTTCGTCTATATCATGGTCACGAACAGGACATAGGGAAATTGAATTTCTAGCTGTACTTGGTGGTCTAACAGCAGGGCCGGATTTAGGACTGGGCAGATTATGAAGTTGGCCAAGGGTCTCCACCAAAATCAAACATTTAATTTTCTATGGGGGCCTCCACGAAGAATTAGCTTTGTGCTGTAATGGCAAACTTCGAATACGTAAAGAGGAACGATCAGGGAGAATTATTGGGATAAGATTATTGTTAGATTTCTATAACAATTTTAGTGAAAATTAATGGCAACAGTTGAAGCAAACTAAGGATGTTATTTACCTATACATGATGCAGGAAACTGCAACGTGTCGCCCCCACCACTCCACCCCCCCCCCCCTATAATCGCGGGCCGGGGGCCATCCACTGAGAAAATTGAAAATTAGATGCTCTACGAAGCAACAGCACCCAGTCAAATTAGATTCAGGATATTCAACAGCTTACTTGCATAATTTTCTGGAAATTGAGATTCAAGGAATTCGGGGTTCGATAGATGCCAACGCGGACAAAGCGTGGGCGCAGCTTAGTTAAGAATGGGTGGGGTATAGCTAAAGACTCGATTCGTCCTTTTGAACCCGATACCGAGTTTGATATCACTTCAACCGCAGCGTCTCATTACCAGCAACCTTAAGGCAGTCAATGAGAATTAAGTAAATTAATTGGATAGATAAAAGCAGTATTCGAAATAGCATCTTAGTTCAGCTATGCCGGTGCAGATCTGATTAAAGGGATGCTAATCTCATCTCAAATGTTGTATTGCACTGATAGATTATGCTTTATAGAGTCCATATCATTCATATCATGTCACCTTCCCTTAGCTGTATCGCAATTATCTGCCTTGTAATATCGAGCAAATGTTGAACAGTGATCGCCACAATTTTGTCTCTTCTCGCGATAGTGTGTAATGCCATGTAAGTGTCAATGCATTACATTGTTTAGTATGTCATACTTATCTTGTTGAATATTGTAAAACTAATTTGACTGCCTTAGGCAGCAACAATTTCCATTCAAATTATTTTCACAATATTCACCAGCTTGCCTGTATATGTGCTCTTATACCACATTGTCAAGCTATAGATGACAACTCTATGACTGACCGCATATACCGAGACATGCGCACTAGGTTTTTTCTGATTGGTTGAAAAGTAAATTATGACAGCCATCATAAGATGTAGAAATATACTAACATTCAGTTACTAAAGTCTGAATATCGTTCATTGAGGGGATGATAAAAAGTTTAAACTTCCATGCATAATTTATGGGTAGCCTATTTATTAGACCACCTGTATAGATATCATGAGATGAGGTTAGGTGTCCTTTAAGATTATCAATAAATATGTGTTCGATGCGCAAGCGAAAAATATGCTCTTTTACAGCAGCCCTTTGGAGAAGACACGCATTAAAATGTGTAAACACCGTGGTTGTGGTATGATGAACTTCTGGGAAGCAAAGGTTAAAATTACACGTGTAAGATAGAACTCATCTGAGAAAGACTGTCAGCCAAATCTTAATAGACACATGGCCGATATTAATGAGAATAGACATTCTCCAGTTAGCCATTCATCATATGACGTCACGTCGTTGAGTATGACGTCATATGATTGTCTGCGGAAATAGATTCATGAATTACCGCGCTACCATGCCTTTATAATAGCCTGGCAGAATACGTTAGCATGCACGAGAACTTTGGAATAGCACGTTCATTGCTGGCATCAAATGAAGAACTTCTGTCATGTAGTTACAAAACGTAAATTAACCAAAATCGTCGAAGAAATCGCTACTGTGAGCGAGCTGTACAGAATAATAAGAAGGTCATAATCGTAGATGGAATAGTTTGTATGCATCGCACGTATTCTACAGTCGTCTTGAGAAAGATGGTAAGCGCAATATATGCATCAGCTTTCCACAATGTTTCACTCACATGGGGCCGGAAATAAAAAAAGAATATGCCTATATGTACATGTTCTGCTTAATGTATGCAGTCAAGCTACATCAATAGCCATTTTTAGTTTTGGCTATGCCCCGCCCATCTCTAGTAGAAGCTCCACCCACGCTTTGCCCGTGTTGGGATCAATCGATCTCTGAACTCCCTGACCATCAATTTCCAGAAAACTATAAGGTAAGCTGTTGAATATTTTGAAAGAAAATTGACTACGTGCTGTTGCTGCCATAATCAGCAGCATCGCCCAGTCATGTTAGTTTCAAAATATTCAACTGCATGTTTGTTAAATAGTAAAGACATGTAAATCGTGCAACAACGCTTAGTCCGTCACTAATTATGCGTTCGGGACGAACTTAGCTACGTCAGTCATAACGTATTTGAGTATGACGCCATCCTGCACATCATGTAGTTGATTATGACGTCATTTGATGGATGGATAAACTAGAAAGGTACTAGCAATGCACATCGACACACAAAAGCTAAAGGATGAAAGACTGCATGCATGTATGTGTAGCTTCACTGTCTGGCAGAACACTAACCGTGTATTTCTCAGTCAGTCATGATAAAGGAAAGCCTTACAGAATGTATCTCAATCAGGGGCCTTGAACACTGCAAACGTTGCAAACACTGGCATTGTTATTTCACTGGACCTTCTTATCTATGCCCCGCCCATCTCAATCTAAGCTCCACCCACACCACATCCGCGTTGGGATCGACCGATCTCTGAACTCCCTGACTATGATATTGTAAATTTATAACGAAAACTAGCCCCAAAAGATTTGATTTCCTTTATCCCTTAAATGGGCAATCATCAATTTAAGTGTAATGATCATGGAAATTCATATTTCTGCTTAGCCAGTATCCAACTGCAGACCATGAAGAGTATTCTTGAAAACTTACCTCTGGAATTCCAGTGGTAAATTTTCAAAAATATTCTTCTCTTAGCCTGCAAATAGACATTTCTTAAGATCACTGCAGATGTGTTTCTACCAACTTAACCATTAAAGGGTTAGGTTGACACAAGAGGGGTTAAGCCGTGTTCACACTAGATAGTTAATGAGGAATAACGCCCGCCATACTGATGTATGGCGTTATTCCTGATTAACTCTCTAATGCGAGCACGGACTTAAACTCACTTCAAAACTAACCGTCTGATGTTGAAAAGATAGCTTTCTCGCGACACGTTAATAGACGGAGTCACTTCTAGCGATGCCCCGCCCATTTCTAGCTAAGCTCCAGCCATATTTTACAGGTGTTTGCATCAATTTGAAATTTTGAAACCTTAATTTCCAGAAGATATATTTCAAGGTAACTATTCAAGTAAGCTGTCGAATATTTAGAAACTAATTCGTCTGAGGTCTTACTGTCGTTGGGTTATGTAGCTTATGGCAACAACAGCTCCTTGTCAAATTAGTTTTAAACTACTCAATGTAATGTTGATTAAATCGTAAATTCGGCAAACACACGCGTTTCGTATACTTTGGTCACGGACGTTTCTATTTTCGCGACAGAGCTATGACTGTATTATCGTGGCGTCATCGAATGTATTTCAAATGACGCCAGAAAATAAAGTGTCAGGTTAGATCCCTCGAGGGTAAGTCATGTATATTTGAATCACAAAATATATTCATAACGAGCTGTGCGAATGACAAAGAGTGGGAATTAATTGCTTTCTATTGTCCCGCAAATTGCCATTTCTCCATTATCTCTAGAGATGACGTTTTGTCAGGGTTGTCCATCAAACGGATAATGGTAAGATTACAATGGAAAATTTCAAAAAATTCTTTTCTCTTGACCTGCAACTGGACATTCTTCAAGACCACTGTTTTGTCCGTCATGGCTATTTATGTGTTATGGGTTAATTATTTTAGTTATTTGAAGCTGATTACTTTACAATATAAAACAGCACTATGAACTCATTCTCTCTTATATATGCATATATGTGGCCATGCCGAAAGAGTAGACTAAAGTAATATAGAGATTGATAGAACAGAGAGGAAATCAGTCTGGTATATGGGTGCCCAGTTCTCGTGCTAGTGCGTTAGTGGCTCAAGGATGGGAATTCTACGTTATCTACCTAAGCCGTAGTCCGAGCTCTCTGACTCCACCCCATGCCAATGGACATTTCCAGTTTTAGCTATGCCAGCCCATCCCTAGCTAAAGTCCACCCACACCACGTTCATGTTGGGATCGATCAATCTCTGAACTCCCCGATTATCAATTTCTAGAAAACTATGCAGGTAAGCTGTTGACCATTTCGAAACTAATTCGACTCAAATTAGTTTCAAAATATTCAACAGCATGTTTATTAAATAGCAAAGACATACAATTCGTACAACGTGTCTGGCTATTAAGCGTTAACGACGGACTATATCGTATTCATTCAAGACGTCACCTAGTTGAGTGTGACGGCATATAATGGATGGATACACTTAGAAAGGTCCATTCGGATATACCGGGCCTGGCTCAGGGTCTCACCCGGTATATTAGGATTAGCTTTGTGTGGCGTCAGAAAACTCGGACTAGCTAAGCCTTTGAGCACACGCGTGTGGTGAACTTAGCGCAAAATGGGGGACGAGTAGCTTAGTGCTAAAGGGAAGTCAAAGAAAGTGCCGATTTTCATATATTGGTCTCAAATGCATGCCCACGGCAAATCAAAGTTAAATAATAAAGTGTAGCTCTCCGGTTATAAAATTGGTAAATAAACGGATTTTCTAATAAATTCATCGATTTTCTAACATAATAATGGCTAATTTGAGTACTCGCAATCAAACGTCATCAGGCGATTTGTGCAATCCAATCTGTCATAATTATCAGAGACGAGGCAATTTTCTTCTCCGCGCCTAAGCCAGACCACTTTTCAGGATAATTCCCGATAATTGCGAGACTAATGATATATCGTCGAACAGGAGGAAGAACGTCTGTATCGAAGGATAGAAGGGTTCTGTTCAGAAAGCTAAATGCGTAGTAACTATTTGTCACGTGGTATTGCATATATGTTGAGTCTTTTTAAAGACCTTTTAAAGGTGTATATTCACAGCATAATGCTTCAAAATAAAATTGTTAAAATTACATACTCTTAGAGGCTTAAATTGTGTGCCTCGATGTAATTAAATGAAACAAATCTTAGATATGATGATTTCATTACCTATAAATTAGCATAATTTTTAAGTTGTCAAACTAAATTAGAGGCACGAATCCCTAATTCAAATTCGCAACTAAACCTACGAAATGTACTTCTATCGAATGAAATCATCATATGTTAAGATTTATTTCGTTTCATTGCACTGAGGGACAAAATTAAAGCCTCTAATTTCAACAATTTTATTTTTAAGCATTTTAGTGTGAATATGTACCTTTAATAGTTTTCTGGCATATTCAATTGTGTGGAATTTTTGGTAAACTGTTGACAGCAATCAAATCTACATATACACCTGTGCAAAAGTTAAGCACCAGCAAAAACAATAGAACGTAGAAACATGATGGTACAACTAGGCTGCCATACGTTTTGTCCCCGCGTTAGCTGACATAATTCCAAGTACGAAATGCACATGCATGCATGACTTCACGCCGCTTGATGTCCGTGCGTGGCGGGAAACAGCACACGTGTTCAGTTATGTAAAAGTCCAGTTTGAGGTGTAGAACATTACATACAGATTTAGGCGACAAGATTAGGAATTTTGTGTTCATGACCGTGGTTTATTTGTACAGAGAGAATTATCTCTTGATTGTGAACCGCTATGGCAAGACGAAGGTTAAGTGATCGTGTGAAATGGCAAATCATAGGCATGCATACCACTGGTATGTCATGCAGAGAGATTGGCAGACAGCTGAACATTAACCATACTGTAATCAGTCGTTTGATTGCAAAACATGGGCAAAACATGGGCAAACTAACGAGGTGAAGGACAGGCCTAGATCTGGAAGATCGAAGAAGACTACTGCCCGTGATGATCGAGCCCTAGTACGCCTTGTTAGGAGATCTCCATTCACCAACAGCAGAGTGCTCAGCCAGCAATGGGAAACGCGCAATAGAGTGGCAATGTCTACCGTCAAAAGGATACTGTATGCTGCTGGCATGAAAGCTAGGAGACCTGTCAGACGTCCTCTCCTCACTGCACACCACAAAGAGGAGCGTCTGAGGTGGTGCAACGAAAGAAGACACTGGAACATGAGATCCTGGAGACGGGTAAACTGGTCCGATGAAAGTCGGTTCCTGCTTCATGCCACAGATGGTCGAACTCGTGTATGGAGGTCCAGACGCACGGCGTACGACCAACGTAACATCATGGAAGAAGTTCCATTTGGTGGAGGTTCCGTTATGATATGGGGGTGCATCTCATTTGATTGTAAGCTGGATCTGTTGACTGTACCTGGAACACTAAATGGGCAAAGATATCAAGATTCCATACTGGATAGAGTTCTGGTCCCTCATTTTGTAAATCATGCACCTGGAACCCACCCTATATTCATGGATGACAACGCCCGACCACATCGTGCTAGAGCTGGGCATGAATACCTCCGCCAGAATGCCATCGAAACCCTACCATGGCCAGCAAGGAGCCCTGACATGAACCCTATTGAGCATATCTGGGACATTCTGGGAAACATGGTGAGAAGGAAGGATCATCCTGTGCAGAACCTACAGGAATTAACAGACGCACTCCATCTTGAATGGCAACGAATACCACAATGGCGTATCAGTCGGTTGGTGACCAGCATGAGACGTCGTGTCCAGGCCGTCATCCAGGCACAAGGTGGATATACCCGGTATTAATAATGACAGTCTCAAACTCGTGCATAGATGTTAAATTTCGTTTTCAGACACCGTTAATGACAATCTAGCCACGTGTGTCAACTATAGGGCAATAGTTGTCAGTTGTGTCAACGTAACCATATTCAGGCCTCGTTTTCAAGTTCAAACAAAAACATACAGTGTTTCCCCACCATCATAATCAGCATTCCTCTAGTTGCATTATTACCTCTTGCACTAAGATGGATGGGTACATAAATGTTTATGCTATTGCTTTCTTCATAGCACATGAATATACCCTCGCATGTGCGTAAAAATAGGGTGGTGCTTAACTTTTGCACAGGTGTATATATCGAGCTATTTCTTGTCAAGTGTATAACGTATTTATTTATGACGCTTAATTAAGGTCTGCATTGGTTATTATGGTGTCCGCAAGACTGGCCTGTACCGCTAAATGTAAGACTTATGATGTCATTGCAGACGACATTGCAGACTGGAGAATCCCAGTTCATCTATCCATCATGTGCCGTCATACTCAACTATGTGACGTACAGACTGACGCCATAATCAATGACGTTATGAAGGACGTAGCTAAGTTCGCCACAAACGCATAATTGATGACAGACTAAGCGTTGGTGTACGAATTGCATGTCTTTATTATTTAATAAACATGCTGTTGAATATTTTGAAAGGAATTTGAGTGGGCACGGTTGCTGCTGCCGTAGACTGCACCAGCACCATGTCAAATTAGTTTTAGCTTGCCTGTATTGTTTTCTGGAACCTGATAGTGAGTGAGTTCAGGGATCCATCAATCACAGTACAGGCGAATCAGGGGTAGAGCTTAGCTATTGGTTGGCGGGGCCTAGCTATAGCTGGATTCCCCCATTACAGAACGTGCCAGGAGATAGGCTTGGGTTATTAGGAAATGAGACCATCAACGATGAGGTTTTGGACGCATTAAATTCGATCAGCCCTTTTATGGTATATTATGTATATCAGATATTCCACAGAGAAAATTGCCTAGATACTAACAGCAAATAGTACTGGGCATCCGAGTAATCATTTAACTCTCGAATTTGTTCAAGAAAATTTAAATTTTCTCATGGAAAATCATCACTTTGCAAACCATGAGACAACTATTTCTGAAACTCCACGGCTGGAAATGGAAAGTCATTCCAGTGGTAAATTTTCAGAAATAGTCTTCTCTTGGCCTGCAAATGGTAATTTTTCATGACCACTGTAGAAGCCAGTTTTGGCTGGTATGAATGTTAAAAAACCCAGTAGTAGATTAATCTGATTGTGAAAATCGTCGTCGGGCATTCGTTATTTAGGGGCATAGGTTAGGATTATAATGGACCTTTCCAGTTTTAGCTATGCCCCGCCCATCACTAGCTAAGCTACACCCACACCTCGCCGTGTTGGGATTGATCAATACCCGAATGCCCTAACTATCACTTTCCTGAAACTATGCAGGCAAGTTGTTGAATATTGTTTAGCTAATTTGACTGGGTGTTGTTGCTGCCTATGGCAGCAACAGCGCTCAGTCAAATTAGTTTCAAAATATTCAACAGTATATTTATTAAATAATAAAGAAATCAATTCGTATACCAACGCTACTGTCTTCAAATATGCGTTCGTGACGTACTTACCAACGTCATTCATAACGTCATTCATTATGATGTCATTCTACATGTCACGTAGTTGATTATGACGCCATAGGATGGCTGGATAAAGCGGAAAGGTATATTGGTAATACGATATGCGCGCGTGCAATCAGTATTAACGGGTTACGTTGTTTATCTTAAAACTAGATTATCGATCTCGGTTCACCAGGGGTAAACGTCACCCTGGGTATAAATGTAACGCAGATCCACATCTCTTAGCCCAGTGTATAGTTGGCGACACGATGCATTTGCGTCAACGCTGCGTCATCGCTGAGGAAACGCAACATAACGCAAAGACAATGCATGTCATCGCGACCATATCGCTTCATCGCAAGCGGTAACGCTTTGTCCGCGATAAAATTAAACTTTGTTTAACCTTTCATGCAGAAACGCAACGTCGCGATCAGAACGAGGTTAATGTACCAGCTGGTAAACTTTAATACAAAGGAAGTCAATTATACCCACGCTTGAAATAGGGCACGTGCTAATGACCAATTGCGAGAGAACCTAATTGAATTTGTTCGCGGGGAGGAGACTGTATATAATCCCACACATCCAGAGCATTGCAATAAATATGCTATTGACACTCTGTGAGAGAAAATTGGATCGCAAATAGAGTTGACAGGTAAGCATCTTATGCATTTAATTATTAACCCTTTGAACCCAGAATCTCGAATACCAAAATTCATTGGCATTGCAATAAAGAATTAATATTCAGGAACTAATTGAGATGAGGGCTGTGCTATGACGGCAGTATCTTCTCAAAATATTCAACTGGCTATCTGTACTGAAATTGTGATTCTGGGGCAAAGGGTATACTTTTACAAGCTATGCTTTGCCACCAAAGATTGACGGATGTTATATATTCACGTCTGCTGTCTGTCTGTCTGCCTGTCTGTCTGTTGGCTGTCCGTCTGTCTGAGATATGCTCTATATCGAGTGTCATTACAATGATGAATGGTTTCGACATGGATTGATATGAACGTGCTGAATTATTTGTAAAAAAAATAGTTTGACTCTAAGGTATTGCAATATTAAAGGCCATTTATTCAACTTTAGTAGGGGAATGATCTATTAATATGGATCCGCTTTATTCTTTTCAGGAATCAAGGCAAAGGCATTATGGAAACACCTCAAAGATGGTTATCGCGTACAGAGAAAGAAGCTCAACAGCAGCTAAAGTGGAAGTCAGGCCAAGAACATTAAAAAGTGGACGTTTCTTGATCAAATGGGATTCTGCAGAATTACGTCGATTATGGGTCGTTAGTAACATATAAGATATAACGCCCTAAATGAGTATATGAAGTCATAGATAAAATAAACCACTGGTTAGCAGACGCGACAATCTGATGACGTAGATCCGACACGAAATAAGCAAATAGTCCGACACGAACTGTTTGAATTGTCTGTCTTTATGACTTAATAAACATTTACTTGAATATTTTGAAACTAATTTGACTGGATGCTGTTGCTGCATATGGCGACAACATCTCCCAATAAAATTAGTTTCAAAATATGTAACATCTTACCAGTATAGTTATTCTGAAATTGAGATACTAAGAATGCAGGAGAGAAAATAAATTCTAACACATGCATAAAACAGGCGAAGTTTAGCTAGAAATAGATCCCTCCATTGGTTTGAATCACTGTAATCTCGGCACAAAACAGCAACAGTAATGGCAGTAGCGGCGGGGGGGGGGGGGGGGGGTGAGCAGCAGCAGCAACAGCAGTAACAGTAAATGTAACAGAAACAGCAACAGCAACAACAACAGCAACAGCGGCAGCGGTAGCAGCCGTAGTAGTAGTAGCAGCAGCAGCAGCAGCATCAGCAGTAGTAGTAGTAGTAGTAGTAGTAGTAGTAGTGGTGGTAGTAGTAGTAGTAGCAGCAGCAGCAGCAGCAGCGTAGTAGCAGCAGCAGCAGCAGCAGCAGTAGTAGTAGTAGTAGTAGTAGTAGTGGTAGTAGTAGTAGTAATAGTGGTAGTAGTAGTAGTAGTAGTAGTAGTAGTAGTAGCGGCAGGGGTAGTAGTAGTAGTAGTAGTAGTAGTAGTAGTAATAGTAGTAGTAGTAGTAGTAGTAGTAGTAGTAGTAGTAGTAGTATTAGTATTATTAGTAGTAGTAGTAGTAGTAGTAGTAGTAGTAGTAGTAGTAGTAGTAGTAGTAGTAGTAGTATTAGTAGTATTAGTAGTAGTAGTAGTAGTAGTAGTAGTAGTAGTAGTAGTAGTAGTAGTAGTAGTAGTATCATTACAAATCTTGCTGCTGCTTCTCCTCCTCCTCCTCCTCCTCCTCCTCCGACTACTACTACTACTACTACTACTACTACTACTACTACTACTACTACTACTACTACTACTACTACTACTACTACTAACTACTACTAACACAACTACTACTACTACTACTTTTTTTTTTTAAATCCGACGCTGACGCAGTCGGACAAACTTCACGGAGGAACTCCTTTTAAAAGGCTTGCAAACCCCCAGAAAAAAACTGGTGAACTAGTAAGCCTGATTAATATTACACCAAAACAAAAGATAAATAATGAGCATTAATACAATCTATAAATACATATGGCTTAAATAGTATAGATACAAAACAATAGGCTGATAAAGATCCAATAGCAAAACAAAACTTAACAAAGGCATTACTATTCAACCCAGGTGTAGTAGTGGACCCGTGTTGCGAGTGCAACTATCCAACAAATGAAATGTGCCTCGTCAATCAATGACAAATAAGTCAATCATTGACGCCAGTGGGCTGATTCTTTAAAGATCAGCGGGCGTAGTAGCATTTGGGTAGCATAACATATATAGTCAGCAGGAAAATTACAGAAAAATAGATGGAAATAGATGGCGCTCTTGTTTACATTTTTGATTTACTTTGTTGTAAGGTTTTGTAAATTACCCGGGAAGAAATAACCCTATAATACCTTGTACAAGCTTCTAAAACTACCCCGGGACGACTTTATAATTCAATGGCAACTTACTTTATCGATTGATTATTAAATTACCCCAGTCTGTTTATTTGTTAACATGAGTTATTAAACATAACAATATCAAAGTGCAGACTAAAAGGAATTACAGGACACAGATTAATTAAAAGACACAGATAAATCAGCTGTAGTAATTAAATGATTTAAGCTAGTGCAGGCTCATTTATTTTTACAGTTCCCAACTCTATTGAAACTATCTTTGTTTTGCACCATATGTCCTTGAATACTTTTTCTTTACCATGCTGCTTTAATCTAAAATATTCGCAAGGAATATGATTCAGCAGCAATGAACGAAATATTGCCTTTATTGCTCTATTGTGATTGCCCATAGATGGATTTTTCGTCTGTGCACACCGATGTTTCCAAATGGCCAAAACACCTATGGTTAGCATTGTTATTAAAATAGTCCTTTCAGACTTTATTATATTTACACCGCTTGATCCAAATTCTCTAAATAAGACTACATGCGTTTCTAGAACAATGGGCTTCGCCCCAAATTGTGCCAAGATTTGGCTGATATAGTCCGAAAATTGTGACGATATTGGACATTCCGCAAATAAATGTTCGATTGTTTCCTCGTCTGTTTGACATAAGTAACACCTATCAGAAGTCGTACTATTGCACTTGTATGTCAAGTGTCCCACCCATAGCCGTCGATGTAGTAATCGCCACAATAAATCACGAGCCATATGTGGTATGTATGGAGAATGTAAGATTTTCCATGCTTGTTTCCAACTGGATGGTTTATAGCTTTAGTAATCTCATCTCCTAATTGCTATGGGAGGTGTTACTTGTTTTCGTCTCATAATGTGGTACAATTCCTTGGATCTCATCTTGTATTTTAACATCTCATCATCAAGAACTAATGTAGGTTGTGGAGTCAAACTATTATTATTTACATTTGGCAGACGAAACCATTCAATTGGTACACCATGTTTTATTGTATTTAGCAACCGTTTGACATCTATATGCCTCAAATGTGTTTTTCTAGCTACTTCTTGCACGGAAATACATCTACGTGTTTGAGGGTGTATCATATCAGATAAATGTTGAATGCCATATTTTGCAAAGGACGGTGGATAAAGTACTGCATTGTTATAACATATATTACTATTGCCCACAATTGCTGTTCTAGTATTTCCTTCCAGAACATGCTCCGCCAGAAATGGTTCTACAATTCTCTCCATGAGAGCTCGTGAAACACATGCCCACGTCTCATCTGATGTAATAAGCTCATTCAAAAAGTGTTACCTTAAAGAAACACATTTCACTTTAATATCAATTAAATCAAGTCCTCCTTCTAACTTAGCGTTATTGAGATCACGATGGGAAACTAAATGATTCTTTTCTTCCCATATGAATGACAATATCAACTCATTAACCTCCTTTTCTACATGTTTGGCATGTGTACAACAGATGCTGTATACCATAGCCCAGATAATACCAAGTTGTTGACAACAAACACTCTACCAAAAATTGAAAGACGACGACGCTTCAAATTAGCTAATATTATCTTAAGCTTAGATACTCGTTCATTCCAATTTTGTGTTGTATTCGGTTTCCTGCTAAAATAGATGCCTAAAATCTAAATGGTATCATTAGACCAATTGATTTTAAGTGGCTGGTCATTCCGCTCTTTCCATGGCCCTAAAAATAATCCTTTGGATTTTCCTTTATTGATTTTCAAACCAGATGCGTTTTGGAACTTTTCTAGTACGTGGTTTAAAATTGCAAAATCATTGTTTGAACTAGCAAACACAGTTGTGTCATTAGCATATTGTGGCAGCTTAAGTGGTCTTTCTATGCCACGAATACATATGCCTTGCATGTTATTATTTTGCCTCAATGCTATGCCAAGGGATTCCATCACAATAACAAATACTAATGGCGATAGGAAACACCGCTGTCTAACACAACGTTCTAAGACAATTTCTCTGGATAATTGATTGTTCACTAAATAGCTACTCTTGATATGCGTATATAAAATCGTAACCCATTTAATAAAGTTTGAGCCTAACCCAAACAATTGCAAAGAATTAAAAAGAAAATACCATTCCACACTGTCAAATGCTTTTCGTTGTCCAAGGCAATCACAGCTGAAGGGATGCTATCCTTCTCAACCAATTGTATAAGGTCTCTTATTAACATGGTATTGGTTAAAATTGTCGTCCTAGGTACAGCACATGTCTGCTCTGTTCCAATGATTTCTCCTAAAACACTACCTAGTTTCAATGTTAGTGCTCTGAATATTATTTTGCAATCTACACATAATAGAGAAATTGGTCTGTAATTCTGAATTAGACGTCTGTCATTTCGTTTATATATTAGCCTTACGTATGCCCTAGCCATAGTTGGTGGTAAATGGCCTTTCTAAAAAATTTCAGTGGCTAATTCTTCCATTATTGGACCTACAAGGTGCCAAAACGTTTGGTAAAATTCAACTGGAAGGCCATCACACCCCGGAGGTTTTTCTAGTTTCATACCTTTAAGGGATTTAGTTGGGAATTATCCCACCATCACATTGTTCGTGGTCAACTAACTCTTTGGGGCAGTAGCACCATTGTCCTGGAAGAAGTTGTTTGTTTCTTCTTTGAAAGAAGTTGTGGAGGCATAATGTTGCCTTGGTGATGCTGATAACCCTATTTGAATCAGCATATATGGGTTTCAAAAATGTCTGCCACCGGCACGCAAGAATGCCAAATGCATTTACTATGACACGTCGGGCACGAGATAACCTGTAGTTGTATACTTTCGGAACGATTGTTTCCAAATCACAACGTGGGTAGGGTCTCATCAAATACCCCTTTAAGGGGCGAGCTAGTGAGCGTGTGTGCGTGGGATCGAGCGCGCGTACGAGTGAGCGTGCGTGTATGCGTTATTGTCAACCGCATATTTCTAGAATTCAAGAAGATAGTATCACCAAATTTGGCACATACATTCATATTGTGAATGGGGAGGATTGCCTATACAGTGAGTTCAAAAGGTCAAATATCTAGGTCGCATGAGGGGTTGACCAACCACTAATTGCAACAGCAATGAAACCACATTTCCTTGGGATATTTAGAAATGATGTATATAAATCTAATAAAATATTTTGACTGGAACATGTTGAATGTAAGATGGGGGCCAAGATGACCACTAACCGAGTATAATATGACATATATCACGAGAACGGCTCATTTCAGACCAAATAAATGTATTATGACGTATGAGTAGATAGAACCACAATTTACAGAAAAATCATGCCTTCTGCGTACAATGACGTCACAACCCAACAGTTTACACTGAAGTTCGATGTTTGCAAATCATTTGGGAATGCTAAGCGTGGATTACGTACCTTATAGTTAGTGACAGGCGTTCACCTGGGCCTATAGGCCATCTGTGGTTAGGTGTGTGCTTTAACTTTGGCCCGGTTCTTTGGAGCAGGTATTCCATATTGGCTGCAGCCATACGAAAGTACTGCCAGTGGTACTCTGGCTCAGCAAGCTCCATCTCGCAGATTAAATGTCTATATTCGCATTGATGTACCCGTTGATGTAGAATGGCACGTACACACATTGATCGTCGGCGCCGACTTCTTATACGATCATAAACTACAGCTTCCATAACAATCATATTATGCATTAGAGTTGCATTTGCAGATTCCCTAGCTCTTCCAGTGACTACCACTTTAAGCGCGCAAAATAAAACGATACATGTGCTTTAGCATTATTTATCGTTGGTCATATCTCGGAACTATACCACCCCATGAGTTGCGTCTCTGCTATGCGTTTTACGAATCTAACGCGACGCAAACACAAACGCAATGCCGTCAACGTAAACTTCAACTATACTTCAGCCTTAAACCTCTCTTGCGTCAACGGCGTCTCAAAGTGCTCGATTGGATGCGTAAATCAATTAACAGTTTAATGGTCAAGATTTCTCAGGAAATTTTACAGCCTAAGGAGAATATTAAATCTTTGTAAATTTACGAAAATAGTTTTCTGTTGGCCTGCAAAGGACATTTCTCTAGACCACTGCAGATACCGTCCATCAACTCCTGTAACGATAAATACAATTCTAGTTTTCTCTAAACCTGTGTCCATTTTCATGTCGAGAGAAGAGTATTTTTGAAAATGTATCACTGAAATGACTGGTTCGGTTACTGAGCTAGTCATTCCACGGGTAAATTGTCAAAGATACTCTTCTCTCGGCATGCAAATGGACAAGCATGACCTCACGAGTCGTTTTCAACAGTCTGACGATTAAAGGGTTAAGTTGAAACAAGAGTGGTTAATAACTACTCAGTGATGGAAACACTGGGCTACATTTCAAACGGTTCTCGCAGGGTTCCATACATAATCGTTCAAAATTATGCAGCAGACCTCGGTCAAATGCTTAGATAATGTTACACAATAAAACACGTATTTCTTACTGATTAAAAAAATGTATCATTAATAGTAATATAAATATCTAACAACTGATTAACTGTAGAATGACGAGCACACTCACGCACGCACGCACACACGCACGCACGCATGTGCGCGCAAGCACGCACGCGCACACACACGCACGCACGGACGCACGCACGCACAAACGCACGTACGCACGCACGTCGACATACGCGCTCGCATACATATATGCGTGGGATAATTTTATTATGAACAAGTTGACATTTAATGACACCTAATCTTCCATACACGCTAACAACTAGCGTGACGTGAATTGGCATCATCTAGCTAATTACGCCAAGACTAGGTATTTATAACACACGAATGTGAAATAATTACATCCCCTATATGAAGCCGTTAATTACTTAGCCACCGTGTCACGACGCTTGGCGGAATCGTATTCGCTCCATCAACAGATGTGACCTTTCCTTTCATTGCCATTAGTTAAGCCGCTTCACGTCATTTAAATTAAGGGGTTATATCCTTATTGCATAACCACCGTACGTCTAGGCAATTACTTACAACTCTCAGCCTTTCTAAGGTAAGGTCATATTTCACGAATTGATCTGGATCAACTCCAAATTAGAGCGTGGATAGAAGTGGAATTCTTCAAAATTCGTATTAATTAATCTGTAGCGTCACTCGGCCTAAGAATGTCTAAATTCCTATATAAGTTTCCCATTCCTAGGATAACTGGTGTAATTTTTGTAGACACTGTTGCTTTAGGGTGTTGTAATTAAAGACACAAACGGTTCCCATACTCGTTCTAGCCTTGCACACGTGGCTCCCGCGTAAGGCTTGGACGGGATTTTGTGAAATTCCAACACCAATCTTTAGCTAAGCTCCACTCACGCATCGCCGGTAGAGCTGTTAAATATTTTGAAACTAATTTGACTGGGTACTGCTGTATATGGCAGTAACAGCATAGTAAAACATGCAAGTCATACAACTTGACAAGATATTAAGCGTTTATTATGGACTAAAATTGAAATTCAGGGAGGTCAGTGTTTGCTCAATCACCACATGGGCACTACTTGGCGGAACTTAGCTAGAGATGGGTGGGGCTTAGCTAGAGGGCGGGACTTAGCTAAAATTGGATTCAATCATTTATGTCAAAAAACCATTCCAGCGAGTATTGCTTATTTCCCGCAGGACAATAGTGAAACAATGCTGAATAATTTGTTCCTCAATATCCAGTCAATATAAACAAGATCCTACCAAGCAAATAGAGATTGAACGAACATTGGGACACATTCCACATTATATACCACGTCAGGGACAATGCTGTAACTGTCAGGTAATTGTTGTATTCCAAACGTGTATTCATTTTCAAATGGACTATTCCAATTTTGGCTAGCCCCGCCTATCTCTATCTAAGCTCCACCCACACCTTGTCTGTGCTGGGATCGATCGATATCTGAACTCCCTGACTATCAATTCCTAGAAAACTATACAGGTAAGCTGCTAAATATTTTGAAAGTAATTTGACTGCCTACGGGAGCAACAGCGTCCAGTCAGATTAGGTTCAAAATATTCAACAGAATATGTATTAAATGGTAAAGACATACAATTCGTACAACACGTCGGACTATTAATTATTAAAGACTATATCGTGTCATCGATTATGACGCCATCTTACACGTCACATAGTTGATTATGATGTCATATGACGTCATATGATGGATGGATAAACTTGGAAAGGCACATTCTGGGAGGAGGCCTGATTTTCCACTCGATTATTAGTAGTTGCAACCTGATTGAAGCGCAGACCTGTCCCATTGGTCTGCTCATTCCCGAAGCTGGACCAACGGAATTAAAATGCTGGGTCAGCGACGCTACGCGTTGTGCCGTCGAACGGCCAACTAGCAAATTAGCTTGTGATTACAAATAAAACATACATTATGACAATGGAACAATGTTTGCTGCGATGGACTGGATTTCGGTTCAAGTTGCATAACGATCTGAAGCATTCCTATCCTTAGCCAGTGTCCAATTACATATCAAGAAGAGTATTTTTGTAAATTTGCCACTGTAATGACTGGCCAGTCATTTCAGTGGTAAATTTTCAAAAATTATCTTCTCTTAGCCTGCAAACGGACATTTCTCAAGATCAGTGTTGAGGTCGCTTTTTACCAACGTAACCCTTAAAGGGTTAAGTCGACACAAGAGGGGTTAATGGTCAAATCGACCAGCAACGGTTTCGGGCGTGGTCTTAACACATCAACAATGCCCTAAAGCGCTCAAAATGCTACTACCACCCACCAACCCATGAATGCTCAATAGCTTTCCAAAACATAATTTTTGCAGCCCAAGAGAAGACTATTTTTCTAAATTTACCAAAAAAGCTTTCTGTTGTCCTGCTACTTGACATTTCTACAAAACCGCTGCAGATGGGTTTTTTTGGCCGGGTGGATCATCACATGGATAACGGTAAACTGTCTTTTATTCATAGCCAATTTGTAGGCCAAGAAAAGACTATTTTTAAAATTGTTCACTGGAATTACTGGCTCGGTTACCAAGCCCGTTATTCTAGTGTTAAATTTTCAAATATATTCTCTTGTCTTCTAAGTGGGAATTCCTCATGACCACTGCAGATGCGATGTTGCCCGACTTGTCAATTGAGGGGTTATTTGGACAGAAGAGGGGTTAAAGGTCAAATGGACCACTGCTTCTGGAGTTGTCTTAGAGAAGACATGTTTTGAAAAATTACATCCGGCATTCCTGGGTTGACAATGACGCCAGTCATTCCAGTGGATTTGTGACTTTTTTAGCGAGCAAATTCGTTACGTTCTTGACTAAATCCTACCTTTCCACGTTAAAGCGAATTGAAACATTTGCTAGCCATGCACTCGTTGTCAGCGCGTTACAACTAAAGTCACATCTTCTGGGTGATAGTGCATGCCTTTCATAAAATGTATGTATCTCATTTATAGATTTCTATCATAGTCTATGTTCGTTCGTCCGTGCAGTTGGTTTTATATGCTGCTTACACCGAGACGTATTTGAGGCATGACACTATCTTAAAGGTGCTTCCCCAGAGGATTGCGTAGCTCCCCCACCCACAATATAAGTAAAACTGAAATAATTAAAATTAACGATGCTGCTGGAGGTGTATGTGTTGCCTGTTGCTGCCTAATGATCTGTCGTTGGTGGGTGTACGTGGTGTATGATGTGTAAGGAGGGGTAGGACGGGGAATTACTGTATTGCACTTGGTGGTGGTATTAGGGTGAAGAGCAGTCTGTGAACAAAAGATTAAAAATGGAAATGAGGCATAAAAAAAATAAAAAAATTCAGAAATGAAATCGAAATGAGCAATGGTCACGCTTTTATGACAAACTATTGATCCATTGCTTTAGTTTGTAAAGGGAGCCAAGATCTAGGCCTATACTTTTCAACTAATACTAAAAAACATTGGCTTCACTCCTCAGTTGTCGAGGTATCATACAATTTTTAGTCTGGTAGCGCGGTGTAAAACAACTATATTGTAAGCTGTTAAATATTTTGAAAGGAATTTTACTAGGAGCTGTTGCTGCCTTGGGAGTCTTCAAAATACGCAAACTTATAATCATCACACATGCTAAAGAATATGTTTCATCGGTGCGTACATTAAGTCAAACCGTATCCCTAGGAAAGGCAAACTGCATGTGGAAAGACACCAGGTGTGAAAGGGATATGACCATTTGCTTCGAAGCGTATGGCAGCTAATCTATGTATCGTGGACAATACATGGCAAACTGGAATCGATGCATTTGAATAACTTCAAAGTTATTCATTACGCCTCGCGTTATTAATTAAACTACGGTAACGCTTTAGACCGCACATACTAGAAAAAACCGGTCTTCATGATGTAAAGAATAACATGTTGAATTTTTAAAACTAATTTTGCTGGTAGCTGTTGCTGCCTAAGGCAGCAAAAGCTTCCAGAAAATTAGTTTAAAAAGATTCAACAGCATTCCTCTCTAGTTATATATAAATTCTTAAACAATTTCCAAGCTTAATGGGTCCACACTGCAGATATAGATAAGTGATGTGGTACATATTTTGCTGAATAATTTGAAATTAATTTAGAAAACGAAAGAGCTCACTTGCTGCCTAGCAATTCAAGTATTTTTTTTTGAATTTTGACATCTTAAATTTCGGGGATTGTTTTATTAGACTCGGTAACTCCTCCTGTGTAAACAACACCGCAAAGAGCCTCTAAGCCCTCAAAATACTATTTATTTCAATTAAGGATCTAAGTGTTAATACTTTCCAAGGAAATTTGGATTTTTGCCGCTAAAAAAGAGAATTTTTGTAATTCAGGAATGAAATTATCTTATTGCGTAACGGCTTGTTAAGTAGGTCTACTGAGGTGCTGAAAGCATAGCGCACCAGTCTTCGCTATTCATGTGCGATATTTGGCGACCGTGGTCTGATATTGCTAACCATTGCAATTCTATTTGTTTCAACAACGACAGCAACGGCAACGGCAACGGCAACGGCAACGGCAACGGCCACGACAATTACAACGACACCGACACCGACACCGACACCGACACCGACAACGATAACGGTATCGGCAAATGCCACGCCAAAGACAACGCCAAGGGCGGCAATGACGACAACGACAAGAACAAGGCCAACTACAATACAATATCCCAGATGAAAGTTATATCCCTTTACTCGTTCAACCCTCGACGCCTACAGTAGTAGCAACTCCCAGTCAAAGTGGTTTCAAGAAATGTAATACAACATGTCATATACATTGTACACGATTTGTCAAATTTCATCTTTCCGGGACAAAGGGTTAGTTAGACCTAACGGTTGTCATTCCCTGATTTAATTATTTCATTTTTTTCATTCAATCATTCATTATTATTATTATTATTATTATTATTATTATTATTATTATTATTATTATTATTATTATTACATTATTAATATTAGACTATATTATACAGGCGTCGTCGTTGCTGTCATATTCGTCATCGGTGAAGGCAATAATTGTGGGAGTTTTGCTGTTGTTGTTGTTGTTGTTGTTGTTGTTGTTGTTGATGCTGATGTTGATGTTGATGCTGAGGCTGATGCTGTTCCTGCTGCTGCTGTTGTTGTTGTTGTTGTTGTTGTTGTTGTTGTTGTTGTTGTTGTTGTTGATGATGCTGATGTTGATGTTGATGCTGAGGCTGAGGCTGATGCTGTTGTTGTTCCTGCTGCTGCTGCTGCTGTTGTTGTTGTTGTTGCCGGTTGTCTTTGTTTCCCGCTACTATGCACGCGTAACTGCCGTGTGTGCGTGCATGCGCACGTGTTCATTGTGCAGTCGCGCCCATGTCGTCTCTCCTCGTTTCCAAAACCGAAACAGAAACGAAAGAGAAGGGAGGAGTGAGATCGGTTCGCCGCAATTGAGATAGTAAGGCAAAGTCTATTACCTTAATCAGTATGTGGACTCGTATAATCTGGTACGCGGTATCGTTCGTAAGCGCGCCAAGCCTTGCTTCTATAATATACCATTCAGACCAGTCTAACCATCGCAACTTAGTTCTAATCAGTATATGACCAGATGCGGCTTGTTCCGCAGCCAGTGCTATCAGCGTGTCCACGTTATGTATTCATTTGCCATATTCCCCTTACAACACGTGTACGCTAGAGAGGTGAAGATTGTGCTTTGTTTGCGTTGATCTACATAGCGTAAACGTATTGAGAGTACGCAAGTAGTTCTTTGTAGCCCGCATCTTTGACCCACACTTCAGACGAACACATGTTCAACTGCTATAGCCTTGGGTATTGTTTCCCGGTGCCAATATCCTGTTATCCATTTGGAAAGCGTTGGATCATGGCCATCCTTTCAATGTAAATACAATTCTACGTGTTTCAATGATTGCCTACGTCTGCAATGTATATTGGCGGGTTCACTCCTCCAGCAGATGAAGTAACCATGTTCAATTCCACCCGCACCAACATCATGAACCCCGTCTGTCTCGCCTTATCCCCTTTCACCACAAGCAGGAAAGCAGGTGGATATTTTGAAATTCATTTGACTGGCAGCCAACAAAATATAATTTTCATCGTAACGAATTTACTTTATCAGCGATGTTACTTTGAAAGGGTTAATGGTGTCAAATTTAACTCATGATCATGATCATCATCATCATCATCATCATATTGCATTCGTGACATCCGCCATAGTACGGAGGCATCCGATCTATTACTCAAATATCTGACATCATAACCAAACACGTCACATGTTAGCTGACGTCACAATCTAAATGACATACAGCTCCGTCAAGATAATTTAAAAGTCCCTCACAAAGTATACAAATAGACCTTTCCCACATTGGCATATTTTGGGAAAATACGTTTCCAGAATGCATTGCGCATACCACTTCTGGCTGATTATTGTGACCAGCATTACTTTACTATTGGAATCAGATACAACGCAATTTGCACAGGTTATATGAAGAACTAAATTTATAATATTATTGAAGTCATGCATCAATGGAAAACAGAGTCAATTTTCCACACATTTCTGTATTCCTTTTTAAAGTTTTGTGAAATGTAATCTAGTTGATTCTAATTTTAAAATAGTTCTTATTGTCCACTTGATTTATTGAAGCTATGTATAATGGCGTATTTTATATACGCAAATAACGCATACAGATTTTACAAACACATAAAAAATAATGTATTAATGTTTAAGCAAGTGAATGCGCTTTCCAGTGGTGTTTGATTTAAATAATATAGTGATTTTAATTTATCATAGAAACGGTTTAAATTGCGATGTATTTAGCGCAATGGTAACTCAATGCTGGTCAGCTGAATATTAGCAGATTTTACCAGCCATCAGTTCTGCTCTGAGCGTCGATTTAGGGGAACCCGGCGTACTGGGATCAATGGACCGTTCCGGTTTTAGCTATGCCCCGCCCATCTCTAGCTAAGCTCCATCCACACCAGGAAAGGACATCATTGCATAAATCCGCTAAGCGTGCTACGAGGTGACTTCAAGAAAGCAGGACTCGGTACACTCAAGTCAAGAATGGACGTGAGGAAGCTAAGGAATTCGGCTGAGGACAAGACACAGTGGGCAAAAGCGAAGAACGACTGAATGCAGCTGTGTCGTGTTTCTATTACTACAACCGCAGAATACAGTAATCATACATACGTGTTTAATTATCTTGCAATTTATACTCAGAGTAGGTAGAGTTCAAAACGGCCAAAGTTAACCATATAAATTAATGCTATCTATTGACGCATACTGTAAATGAATCGCTTGTGTGTCTATAAATAGGAGGTGACTATTAGTCAACGTCGGTCGGCCTATTACCGCAACGGTAGTAAGTGGCCTATTTGACGTTTGCGGTTCAAAAGCGTTCCATCTTTTCCATCGCGTAGCAAACTGGAATCGATGCATTTGCCCCTTTGAAGTTAGTCAATACGCGTCGCGTTATTAATTGAACTATGGCGACCCTTTAAGACGCATAATGTAAAATATAGTATGTTGACCTTTTTAAAACTAGTTTTACTTGAAGCTTCCAGAAAATTAGTTTAAAAAAATTCAACAACATTGCTCTAGAGTTGTATTGAAATGCTTAGCCATTGTACTTTTCAAGCTGCAGATATAGATAAGACATAAAATTGATATTTTGCTGAATATTTTGAAATTAATTTAGAAAACGAAAGAGCTTGTTTGCTGCTTAGCAAGTCAAACTATCTTTTTAATAGTGACATCTTATGTCTGTTGTAATTCAGGAATGGCATTATCTCATTGCACAACGGCTTATCAGGTACCGATGTGCTAAAACCGGAGCACACCAGTCTATGCTATTCACGTGCAATAATTAGCGCCGTGGTCTGGTATTGGTGACCATTACACTTGTAGTTGGTTCAACAACAACAACAACAACAACAACAACAACAGCAACAACAATAGCAACAACAATAACAACAACAACAACAACAACAACAACAACAGCCACGACAATGCCAGCAATTAATACAACGACGACGACCCCGACAACAGCACATGCATAATCGACAACAAAAAAGGAAAAAATGATAACGACGAAAATGTCTAGAAGGACGGCGCCAGTAAAATTAAAGTATTGGCGGATTTCAGTTTATCCATCAATCATATGACGTCATAATCAACAACGTAACATGTATGATGACATCATAATCTATTGCGACATGCATGAGGTAACTAGTTCGTCACGAATGCGTAATTGATGACGGACTAAGTGGTTGTTGTCCGAATTGTATGCCCTTACTATATAATAAACATGCTGTTGAATATTTTGAAACTAATTTGACTGGGCGATGTTGCTGCCATAGGTATAGTTTTTCTGGTAATATATAGTCAGGGAGAATTGTGGGTGGAGGTTAGCTAAATATGGGTGGAGCATAGCTAAAACGGTATTCCTCAATTATTCAATACTACTGTTGCTGCAGCAATTAAAAACAAATACCACCACCACCACCATCACCACCATCATCATCACCACCACCACCAACAACACCACCACCACGAACACCACCACCACCACCACCACCGTCGCCGCCGCCGCCATCACCACCACCACCAACACCACCATCACCACCATCACCACCACCGCCACCGACACCGCCACCGCCACCGCCACCGCCACCGCCACCGCCACCGCCACCGCCACCGCCACCGCCACCGCCACCGCCACCGCCACCGCCACCGGCCACCACAACAACAACAACAACAGCAGCAGCAACAACAACATCAACAACAACAGCATGAATCATAATCATTAGTCACTAACCAGTGAGTGAAGCCTTGAGTTCTGTGTCAAACATAGTGTTTAACTGAGGAGCTAAAAACGCTCCACCATTTAGATTTCAGCGCAGCTAGTAGGTATATTTCTGATCCACCCTGTACCGGAATTTGCCCTCCAGGTTATTCACCTGACTCGTAATTTACTATAACATAAGTGCCCTTTCATCTGGGCTCTTTGAGGTCCCTGCGCGCAGCTCTGGCTTATTGACAGCGATGATTATTGCAATTCTATAAGACCGATTTACAATTCCCGGCGATAATACACCTGCACATTGGCGAATTGATTGAAAAAAACGGGGGTCTGTGTTCGCATCCTCTCAGCTGCATTGAGTCATGTGATTGCCAAAGGATATTGATGTGGGAATGTAGTGGTTGGCATAGAGATTAAAGTGATACAAGCAGAAAACGAAGCTAAGTAGCACATTATTAAAATAGGATATTGAGTATTACACAAACTATCAGTACTAGGTTCCTGGAAGTAGTTGATTTTACAATACACCATCCCCTGATCCTTTGTCTGTAAATGCTGGTGTTCTTGGTGGTGGTGGTGGTGGCGGCGGCGGCGGCGGCGGCGGTGGTGGTGGTGGCGGCGGCGGCGGTGGTGTTGGTGGTGGTGGTGGTGGTGGTGGTGGTGTTGGTTGTGGTGGCGGTGGTGGTGGTGGTCGTCGTCGTCGGCTTCGTCGTCGTCCTCGTCATCGTCGTCGTTGACGGTGGTATCATCATCGTCGTCGCTATCACTATCTGCATCGTCAGCCTCGTCACTAACTTCATCGCATGGCAACATTATCATTCTGCTTACTAACATAAATACCCCTGATAGCATAGCTTACTGGACATTTGGTGGGCCTATACCTGGCCGATAGTGAAAGTATCGGCCGGTATCGGCCCAGCATCGGTCCAGTAAGCTGCGTTATCTGGGATAGTCCTGATGCGAGAATGGCAATAATCACGAAGCCATACTACAGATGTGACCAATTACTGCTGCTATTATTTACCCAGACATCGCAGCTAGGAAATCGAATTACAGCTCAATTCTTCCTAATCTACTTAACACGAAAAATGCCAATATCAAACATACACTCAAATAATAACTTCTGGAAACCGTTTCCTACAGAAGAAACAGGTTTATTTGAGGATGGTCAACTGAAGTGGGGATTCTGTGTAATCGATCGCGTTCAATCAAATACAATCAAATATTCAATTACTGTCTTTCACCACATTAAGACCATCATTATTGGATTTCTTGCTGGAACAATCTCCGCTGGTAAATGCATAAAGATTATAAGGAATTGGTTGTGCTCAGTCAATATTTACACAACGCTTGGTAAACGCCTGCTGGCTATAATTATGTCCGGCATTTCGATTGTCTAATTAATTCGTCGATTACATAGTTCTCAGTTGTTAAAATTAATTATAATCTTGTAATCCCCATACGTCACATAGTGACACGGGAGTGCGTCACTAAACTTGAAACCTGAAACTTGTTAATAATGTTTATCACAGGCCATCTTTTAGTATTATTTACAGAGTTATGATAGTCTATCATAGTCATAGTTTTATTAACCGTAGGTCACTTCGTGGGATACATGTATAAGGTGCAGTTACAGTTATTAGAGCACAATATAACTTGTTATGAAAATCATCATCATCATCATCATCATCATCATCATCATCATCATCATCATCGGTTTCAGTTAACTTGTTGTCATTTAGCAGGTCCAGATTTACTGTCCATTGAGCAGCGGTGAGACAATTAATGTGACCGCACTATCATATTGATTTAATGGCATCTGGTTCATCACAACATTGCACAGTCCCGGTTTTATTTTCAGCAGTGGGCAAAATTCGCGGCATTTTGAAATATGCTGCCCTAATTGTTCAACTAATTTGCAATGCAAGGGTGCTTTTCCATGTACGCGGTTTGAGCCGGGCGGCTAGCCGGTTAGCGGCTAGCCGCGCGGCTCAGCCCGCTTACATGGAAAAGCACCCAAACATAGATGACATTGTAAAGGCCATTACAAAGCATTACGTTTTGAGTGATCAGTGAGTACTCTGACGTATGTAGGTGTAATGCGGTCCTTATTTCATTTTTCACTACATGGCGTAATAGTATTCTCCCGCTTTAAGAAAATGGACGCTCCCACGGTTCTCATATTTGCAAGATTTCAGGATATATTTGAACATTGACATATAGTATATGCCAGATGTCAGATGACATATAATACTCAGTATATACAATGTTAATTTCAGAATATTCTTTAATTCTTTTATTAGCACGTTGTCAGCCATCGTAATACACAGCCTGCTGATTTTAAACAACTGACGAAATCTGTGACAATTTGACATACGGTGACGTAAATAAGAGCTCAACTGATTTGCATAAATCCTATGCGAAATGGCACCACGTCTTAGATATAATATTATGCGCGGCCCTGTAGAGATGTCAAATTGTGGCAATTCACCCTAATCTACTGTGATGATATCGAAGGCTGTGCCAATGTTGTACCAATACCCATTATTATGGTCGCCCTCTCCCATGGATATGATGGGGTGTAGGGAGGTACTTGAACCTGGGTGTGGTGCTGGTGGGTGGGGGTCTTAAGTATTGGTGGGGAAAACACTAGGGAGCATTTTGGGAATACACGATAGTAGTGGAAATCCTGAGGGAGAGAGGCAGGCTGGGTGGGTGCTGGTTACGGATGGGTGAGGTGTGGTGGGATGGTACTGGGCTCTACCCTTGCACACACCGTGTTCCTACGCCTATGTCTCTGTGGGTCAACCCTTGCGAAAACATGTTCGTTTTTGGTAAATGTTAGAGTTCTCAGTCTGGCAATAATTATTTTTCCATCAGTGGTCCCTGCCACCACGATGCTGTAGTAGTAGTAGTAGTAGTAGTTGTTGTTGTTGTAGTAGTAGTTGCTGTTGTTGTACTAGCTGTTGTTGTTAGTGGTGGTGTTGTTGTTGATGTTGTTGATTATAATAATGTTGTTGTTTTGGTTGTTGTTGTTATTGCTGTTGTTATTGGCCACAGTTGGTCTGTTTGGCATAATTATAGGTGAGTGTGGCTTACATAGGCCACACTTAAGTCACAATCAATAACATGCCACCCACTGTCGATGGCACAAACAGTCCTACGTTGCGCAGATGGCCTCTACATTCGCTAATTAACGATCCAGGTAGTTCGTTCTGGATTTGCGTGTGAATGTCGAACACCTGATGTTTATCTACACTCTCAGGCAACGGTATCAATACCACCTGTTAATAATATGCACGTGATGGACCATTTAACCATGTTGGTGATGGTGGTGATGGTGGTGGCGGTGGTGGTGGTGGTGGTGGTGGTGGTGGCGGCGGCGGTGGTGGTGGTGGTGGCGGCGGCGGTGGTTGTGGTGGTGGTGGTGGTGGTGATGACGCTGGTAGTGTGGTAGTGGTTATATGATTAAACGCACTGGCTCAGGATCTCCCAAGTTTGGGAGAAATTTTGTATTTATTTTATTGTCTGAGATTTGTTATGTTTGTTTGATAGAGGCGGTATGGCCTATAAAATAGGAATAATATATATCATTCATTCTGAAGGTTTTTGATGAGTTGATTTCGAATTAACCAAGATGTCACGTAGATTGGAGTTTTTCTTAAAGGCTATCACTGGACGCAAATTGAGAGGTTTTTTCATTTTATCCTGCAATTTATGATATTCATCTTTCAAAATTTCAGAAATTTCAACATTTTTTCGATTGTACGTTAAACTGAATGGAATTATTTCACGTTGATCAGCAAGACCAGGGTCCACGTTTATGCCACTCGGCCATTTTGTTTTCAGTTGCTTAATCCAAAATGATTCTCGAAGTTTTCTTTGTTTATCAGTTTCTTCGGCCGTAGCAGAAAGAGACAGTTGCTCAATAGGCATAATTTCAAAGTGTCTATCGACAGAATGACCAGGAAGATTGAAATGTTGAGCTACGTTGGTGTCCTCGTCGTGTCCAATATCGCAAAGGTGTCTAGTTGCTCGCCATCTTAAAGGGCATTTTGTTTCACCGACATAGTGCTTTTGGCATAATTTGCAAGATATTAAATAGATAACATTTTTAGAATCGCAATCTAAATTAGACTGAAGTTGGAATTTGCTTTTGTTCTGATAACTGACAAATGTTTTCTGATTAGGTAGATAGAGGTCTAATTTACACCTCTTCTTTCCACATTACTTAGATTGTCCTACGCCTATAATCGGACGATTGTGACGAATTTTGGTAGGCTTTTGATCGGCAGCCTTATCAGTAATAGTTTCCAAATCATGTAAAGTTTCGGATTTTATTTTGCGCAAAAATCGTGTTGAATATCCCCTCGGTTTGAGGGCTTTAATAAGGTGGAACACGCAGATTCAAAATTCTTTCTATCACTAGAATTTCTGTGAAATCGGATAATCTGTGATTTGACAATACCTTTAAAAGTATGAGGTTGATGGAAAGATTTCTTATGCAGTAGTTGATGGGAATCGGCGGGCTTAAAGAATACTTTGTAATCAAGAAGCCAACTCGTGTTATAATTTACACCTTTGTAGAGAGTAACGTCCAAAAAGTCTACGGACGACTGGTCGATGTTGGCTTTAAGTTTGATGTTAGGGTCGTGATTGTTCAAAATAGTGAAAAATTCATCAAACTCTTCCCTCGAATGATTCCAGATCATAAAAATATCATCGGGGTAACGGCGGTAAAAGAAGGGCTGCTTAGGACATTTGTTAAGCGCATCTTCTTCCCACTCAGCTACATAGATGTTGGCAAAACTAGGACTAAAACGTTTACCCATAGCGCATCCACAGATTTGTTGGTAGATTTCGCCAGCGAATTCGAAATCATTGCCTTTTAAACTCAGCTCCAGGAGAGCTAATATTTCGCTATTGGGCCTATTGTTATCAGGATATTTATCGAATGCTCTGCGAACAGAAGACAAACCCCTTTCGGTGTCAATGTTTGTGTACATAGCATCGATGTCGAGGGTTATCAAGAGTGAGTTTGGAGGAACAGAAATTTTGGAGACCTCGGATAGGAAATCCTCAGTGTTGTTCAAAAAGCTGAAATGTCTATTCGCAATTGGTTGTAGGTGGTAATCAATAATTTCACTAATTCGATAAGATTCAGAGCCGCAATCAGAGATAATAGGTCGACGCGGTGGTATCATAGGGTCGGACCATGACTCAATAGGTTTATGAATTTTTGGCAAAAGGTAAAACGTACGTGGATTTGAATCTCGTTTAGCAGTA
Organism: Chaetoderma sp. LZ-2023a; assembly: GCA_034401795.1. NCBI lineage: Eukaryota > Metazoa > Mollusca > Caudofoveata > Chaetodermatida > Chaetodermatidae > Chaetoderma > Chaetoderma sp. LZ-2023a. Next base: position 64,856,474 of record CM067365.1, read on the forward strand.
AGGTATTTAAACTGCTTTTTCGTTATGGCCTTTTTGTCAGCCATTTCTTGAAGGATTCCATTAAATTTATCACAATTATTTTGCCAGAGTGGTTCGTCTAATTTGCAGTAGTGTTTCAGATTACTGAGTTGCCGATGCGCTTCACGAATATAATTATCCTTACGCATTACTACAGTAGCAGATCCCTTGTCAGCAGGCTTTATAACGATGTCATTGTTTTTACGCAAACCTGTTAAGGCTAAACGTTCTTGATATGACAAATTTTGATGATTTTTAGCAAATTCTAAATTTTCAACACGCTCCTTGATAGCTTTTATACTATCAGGGATCGCAGGGTCAACCAACTTCGAGTTAGGTGCCCAGCCAGTTTTTTCAACAAAAGGTAGAAAGTTGTTTTCTTGGAATTTCGAAAAAAGGTCTGCTAATTTTACACGGTAGGAAAATTCTTCAATTTCCCATAAGCCATTATCTAAAAGGGCATCTATGTCGACTTTGGGCCGTGGTGTTGGTACATATGTTAGACCGAGATTTAGCAAAGATCTTTCTGCTTCAGACAATGTAGAACCAGTTAGGTTAACGATATTACCACCCAGGCCAATTTCTGGGTGGTTAGTACCCTGACCCATAGTTAGTTTAAATTAAGGTGCGATAACCAACTATTATACATCCTATTTGCAGTGCACTCCGTCCAGTGGATGTTGTCCTCAACCACCTGAAATTCAGACACAGGGAGGCTGGGAAGGATAGGGACCTTGGCCCTTAAGGCCTCTACACGGCTGTTAACGAATTGTATGTTTCGTTTCTGGGTTGTAGTCAGGTGCTTCGAATAATTTAGTTTGGCAAAGTGAACTTTAGCCTTTGGAAATTTTGAACGCATGGTACTAAACAGATTCTCAATTCTTTTGGAGGTGTCATGCTGAAGTTCGTCCTTATCATTAATTCCGATGTTAAGGATGATACGCTGAGGTTGGAAGACCTCACTGTATTTTCTAACAATATTCCTAATGTGGTTTATCTTAGCACCTGGATATATTGCTACCTGCATATCTGGATGAGGTGTCTGATTGATACGAGCTAAATTTGAAGACCCAATCATCAGAATCTTCTTGTTCAGAGTAGGAAGGCGCCATTCACTCTTGTTATCCACCACGAACCGAAACTTGTAGAAAGACCTATGCTCTTTGGGTGTATCCCTAGGCGTAGGTTTGGGCTTAGTTGTGGGCGTAAACTTAGGTTGTGGTGGCTTGGACCTCGGCGTCGACGATCTGGTCTTTTGACCAGGTCGGTCAGTGGCTGCTCTCTGTGGAAGGGGAGGAAACTCGACTGGGGACAGTGGCGAGACCGGAAGAGGGATCTGACTAGGATCCACATGAGCAGACACTGACGGTGACCATTCTGGCAGTGGAATCAGGAGCGGATCCACCACAGGAGACTGCAGGGGGAACACTTAAGTCACAATCAATAACATGCCACCCACTGTCGATGGAACAAACAGTCCTACGTTGCGCAGATGGCCTCTACATTCGCTAATTAACGATCCAGGTAGTTC